>OVBE01008061.1:0-17642 GCA_900406425.1 Iberis pinnata
GTAAATATAAACATGGCCAAAAAAATCTTCAACTGTTTATGTTTGGCCAAATAAATATCAGTTTTTGGTTTGTGAAGCCAAAATAGACCTCACATTGGTCAAACTTAACAATCCGTTAAGTTTGACTAACGTTGGGTCTAATTTGTCCCAGNGATATTAATTTGGCAAAGTCAACATTAATTCAAGTATTTTTTGGACCACGTGATAATTGGAAGTTTTTTGGCGTTTTCCAGTAACTTGAAGATTTTTTCGGCAATTTTCCCTTATTTAAATCCTTAACATTTTGACAACCAGCCAATAGTATAGAAGAGTTGACCTATTTATTTAAATATTAAATTAGTTAAATATTAGGTGATTAATTCGCTCTGCACAAATATAACAATTTCAAAATTCTTGAAAATGTAATGAAGTTTATAAAATTATTTATTAAGTTATATACTCAACAAAATCATATAATATTTTGTATAAAATAAAATTATAAAATCTAAGAATAAAGTTATATAATTAAAAAATGATATTTAATTTTTGTTTATAAAATTAAGATATATAATACACTAAATTTAAACGAATATATTTATTTTAAAAATTAGTTATTCAAATTCATAATAAATATCCCATAAATATCCGATAAAATGTCGTTTCAACTTACCAATCGTGCCTCATCATCATTTCAATTTAAAAAATGGGGTGTTCTTTAGTTCTTTACTGCCAATGATAGTTTCCATCTAAGGTTTTCAAAGTGTATACTTTGTAGTTGTGAGCATAATCATAGCTCTGAGATGAAGTTAATTCTCCCATGGTCATTTTTACCCTTTTCTTTTGGTTTCTTGAACATCGTCTGTACCAAAAATTGCAAAAGCTATTGAACCATCTTGTTTTGGCGGCTTCCACTCACATTCGACTATTGCTCAGCGTCTTCATGTATTCTTGTAATTGTATGCATCATCTCGACTTTCTATTGTCCATAGTTTTTCGGATTTAACACTGATGAGCGGTATGATGCATCATCGATTGTGTTTTCATGTTCTTCTGAGGATCGTTCCTGTAAAATATAACTTTTTCCTATGGCAAGTTAAGCTTTGATACCAACTAAAAACAGAGAACACACGAGACCCAACACATTTTCTTAACTTGGAACCACCAAATTCAATACATTTTTTAACGACAAATTTCATTGATAATGAATCAAGATACAATGTCATATACAAAACTAGAGAATACACATTATTACACAAGCAGATATGTGCGCCATATGCTGAAGATAATAATTAAAAAGTAAAAGTTACGATGCATTCTGGTCAAGAACGTCTTATTCGCTAACAGATTTATACATATGTTATCTTCTTTTCTTTGATACCATCTAATTCCGATGCATTTCATACGCCTATATTGTTGAGGTTGTTTTCGAAATGCATCAGTAAAATTCATTGCTTCTGAAACTAGTTCTGGAAATTTGACAATCTGATACCAATTAGTCCGTATCAGAGTCTTCATAACAATTGTAGACATTGAGATGATCTTGATACGATCCCATTTATTTTTAGCAATCTCTCCATCTTCACTACTTACATCGTTTCTCTAGTACTTTTTACATGGCGGTTTCCAAATCCGAAACAAATTTCGAGAAGATTCAACGCCTACAGGAAATTTATTCAGAAGAAGAACACCATAATACAATACATACCATGAAAAAAAGCCGACAAACAGAGATTCCATTGTCGGAAGAGTGAAATCTCGAAAGAGATTCAAACCGCTGATAAACGAAATCAATAAATTCTCCATGGAGAAGATAACTAAATATAACAAAGACAAACAACTAAAGTATAACTGACACTGAATTATCTATGATTGAAAAAAACTAAAATAGAATAGAGTAGAGTACCGACGCCGGAGAAACCAACGCCGGCCGGCCGAAACGAATGATATGGACGAAGGGACTTGTGCGATACGAAGGGACTTCGATATGAACGGTTACGATGTGTGCGTATCTGCAAAACAAGTTAGAATAAAACTGTACCAAATTCAATACATTTATTCACAAAAAGTCTTTACAACTTTTTTTATAAATCTCACTCAATTAAGATTTTCCACAATTCTATCACGAATTGATTTCTCTAGACTTTTTATCACAAACATCTCTATGATCTAAATCAACTACTCAATCAACTAGAGAAAGTATTATATTATATAAATCACCCACAAAAACAGATCACCATGAGAATATTTACCTCACAAAAATCGTTACAAATATCTGTAATAAAAAAGCAGTTAGAGTGTTACCTCTCATCACAATCCTTAGTCGTTTTAAATATTTTTCAAGACTTCCTAAGATCTTAAACCTTAGAATTTTCAATAGAGAAAAATTATTTTTTCTTGGACTTTCTTTTTCTTATGGTTAAGAAATAACTTTGAAAACTCTCCACATTGACCAATATCACCTTAGTTGGTCTGTTAGTCCAACTCAACAATGCAACATGATTGGCGCATTTTCTAAGACAGTTCACAACTCCAAGAGCCTTCTTCTTTAATTTCCTTTGGCCAAATCACGATTTCCCCTCGTTATCTTCAATTTGTATGAATGTAACCTTCTGGTTGACGTCTGAACCAGCAACTAAACCGAGCAAGATCTAACATCTTCAGAAATTTTCAATAATACTCTTTACATGTTAGACCAAAGCTGTGTCCCTTTCATGAGCCTATTCAGGGTTTTGAGACTCAGCTCTTCGGTTGAACATTAAGAAAAGCACCATGAACAATCTGGAGCTTATGATCGGTCACCAATTGGATCAAGCAAATACTTGAAAATCTTCTTGTTCCAACTCCATTGAAATAGAGTAATTTATAATACGTGAATCTCTTTCTTAGATTCGTAAAAAGTGGATCACAATTGAAGAAAGTTTACAAGCTTGATAGATCTACAGTCTACACATAGCTGTAATACCTGATCCTTTCTAGATTCAGTAAGAGAGTCTCACGAAGATATGTATGATAGGTATGCACATGTCTATACTCGTAGGAAGAAACAGAGCAAGATAGGGGAAGGAAAAATTGAAGAGAATGAGCTGGCAGCTGAGGTGGAAAAGCAGAACCTCTAACCAAAGAAGAGGGTTTGCTTTCGAGAAGGAGAGAGAGATGATGCATATAAATAAGAGTTCTTTGAACAGTAGGGTTTTCATGCTTTTAAGTTGTCTTTTATCTTAAACGTGATGAGTTTGAGAGGCCTTGATCGATATGAGATCATAGGAGGGTTTTGACAGTGTAGTTGTTTGTGGCTAGTGAAGGGCTTCAGAACAACTAGCTCTTTGTAATTAACGGTTGAGTTTGGAGTTTAAAGTTTGGATCTTTATCAAGTTTCTTAAAGTTGCCATTTTTATTCTGATTTTCTTTACAAAGTTCTGTTCTTGAATCTTCTCACCTATCTATACTCTAAGCAAAGGCAAAAAGACAGCGGATGAGCCCGACTTTCCGGACCATAACCCATTTTCCGACAACCCACCAGGCGCATCTGCGTCGCAACAACGTAACCGTGCGCAACATTTGAATCTGACGAACCGTGAAACTCTTTTGAGTAAAATCGATTTGCCAGCTTTCAACGGGGAGAACACATATGAGTGGTTAGTCATGGTGGAACGTTTCTTCCGTATGGGGGGTTACGAAGACGACGAACGTCTTGAACTCGTCGCTTTGAGTCTTACAGGAAGAGTTATGAAGTGGTTCAGTTGAGAGTTATGTGAAGGTGATTTTGCACATTGGGATGACTTCAAAAATCGACTCTTGCTTCGCTTTGGAGACTCCATTGAAGATGAACCAGGGAAAAAGCTCTTTGCTATCAAACAGTTGGGTTCCGTGGCTGATTATGTCAGCGATTTTGAAGATCTTTCAGCACAGGTACCTGGGTTAAGTGATCAACATAAGGTGGATATTTTCTTTAATGGTCTTAATCAGGAGATGAAGGAAGTTATAGGATTAAAGGAACCACGTGGACTACGAAACCATATCGCTGCTGTGTTACAAATGGAGTCAAGCTACTTCTGTAAATCGATGCAGGAAGTATCTAAGGGTGACTCGAGACCTTATCGCTCTAATCCTCTCCCTGCGATTTGCTCTTCCCCTTCATATTCTTACCCTCGGATTACGTATCCAAAGGATAATAAGAATCACCAACAATCTTCTGGTAGCACCTTAACTACACCTGCACATTCAGGGGAACCCAAACCTAATTTGAGACCACGACAACAATTCTCTGATACAGAATTGGACAGAATGCGTCGGGAAAGCCTGTGTTTCAACTGCAAGGCAAAATGGTCTCGTTCTCATGATTGCCCTTTAAAGAACTTACAGGTAATGACGGTGGTCCATGGTTATGAGCTCGAGGTGTTAGACTCAAACCAGCGTGAATGTGAGGATACAGAAGACGAGGAACAACCTGAATTATTGGCACTTTCACTTTCGTCTTTTCTGGGACTGCAGTCACCTAAAACTATAAAGCTTTATAGTTTTATTGGTAAGCTTCGTTTGATAGTCATGCTGGACAGTGGGGCTTCCCACAATTTTATTGACCCAACTATTGTTACCAATGCCAAGCTTCAGGTTCATCCAGATACTGCTTTGGATATTCTATTGGGAAATGGTTTAACTGTACAAGGCTTAGGTGTTTGTCGAAACATCAAATTTACTTTATCAGAGGTGGACTTCTTATTGGATTTTATCTGCCTTGAATTGGGATCAGTTGATATGATCTTGGGGATCCAATGGTTGGAGACGTTAGGCCGTTGCAGTGTTAATTGGAAGCACCATGAACTCTCTTTTGTTTATCAGGGAACACCAATAACTCTTCATGGTGACCCTGCTCTTCACTCACAACGACCACATTGCCATGCTTCTTCTTCCACCTTAACTGTACTAATGGGCAATACAAGTCAGTGTGATACTCAACAAATATCTCCTGATGTACAAGCTGTCATCACCCAGTTTGACAGAGTCTTCGGTAAACCAACACAGCTACCACCGCTGCGTGGTCTGGAACACTCTATTAACTTGCAGCCGAGTGTTTTGGAAATTTCGGTACGCCCTTATCGATACCCACACGCTACTAAAGAAGCTATGGGAACAATGGTCACAGAGATGCTAGACTCCGGGATCATTCGCCCAAGTTCTAGCCTTTTTTCTAGTCCGGTCTTACTCGTTAAAAAGAAGGATAATACTTGGCGCTTTTGTGTGGACTACCGGGCTTTAAACCGAGCTACAATACCGGACAAATACCCTATTCCGGTCATTGACCAACTCTTGGATGAACTTCATGGCGCCACCATTTTTTCTAAGTTGGATTTACGCTCCGGATACCATCAAATCCGAATGCGTGATGCGGATATTGAAAAGACAGCATTCTGGACAATGGAAGGACATTATGAATTTCTCGTCATGCCTTTCGGCTTGACTAATGCTCCGGCAACCTTCCAAGCATTGATGAACAAGATTTTCAAACCGTTTCTTCGCCGCTTTGTCTTGGTATTTTTTGATGATGTGCTCATTTATAGTCCAAATGAAGCTGCTCACTTGCAACATTTATCTACTGTTCTACGAGTCTTTGAGGAGTAGCAGCTTTTTGCTAATAAGCATAAATGTGTTTTTGCTTTGGCAAAGGTGGAATATCTTGGACATGTTATTTCTGCTTCGGGTGTTGCCACGGAAGATGTTAAAACCGAAGCTATGCGCCAGTGGCCCACTCCTCAAACGGTGAAACAACTACGTGGTTTCCTTGGCCTCACGGGGTACTACCGCCGCTTCATCAAAGGGTATGGTATGATTGCGAAACTACTCACTAATCTTTTACGGAAGGATCAATTCGTGTGGTCCGACACGGCTCAGACTGCGTTTGACGCGTTAAAACGTGCTATGTGTGCCGCACCGGTTCTGGCTTTACCAGACTTTTCGAAACCGTTTATTGTTGAGACCGATGCTTCCGGCTTTGGCTTAGGGGCTGTTTTAATGCAGGAAAAACGCCCTATGGCTTTCTTCAGCCACAGTCTAACGGATCGCGAACAACTGAAACCGGCGTATGAAAGAGAACTCATGGCTATTGTGATGGCGGTTCATAAATGGAAGCACTATCTGCTCGGTACTCGCTTTCTGGTGCACACGAATCAACGGAGCTTGAAATTCCTTTTAGAACAAAAGGATGTTAATCTAGAGTACCATAAATGGCTTACCAAGTTGTTAGGCTACAACTTTGATATCCTTTATAAGCCTGGCATTGAGAACAAAGCTGCTGATGGCTTGTCTCGTATGTTCCCAACCCCACATGCTTCGGCCTCATCATGCCTCTCCTTAACTGTTCCTGCCGCAATCCAGTTACAAGATCTGTACAAGGAAATTGATAACGACACCGTTATTCAAGACATGATTGCACAAGGACGTGCTGGGAACCTGGATACAGCCACTTACCAGATTTTGGATGGTCGATTATGGTTTAAGAGACGCTTGGTTATTCCCCCTACCTCGTCCTTTATCCCATTAATCTTGGATGAGTGTCATAACAGCAAATCTGGCGGCCATTCTGGTGTGCTGAAAACACTGAAGCGGATCCAGTTATCGTTTCATTGGCAAGGCCTTTACAAATCTGTGCAGCGTTACGTGGCAGCTTGCGAGATTTGTCAAGCTCATAAGTACTCCACCCTGTCCCCTGCGGGACTACTGCAGCCCTTGCTGATTCATGCTGCCATATGGGAAGACATCTCACTTGACTTCATCGAGGGATTACCTCGTTCGTCGGGTTTTAATGTGATCTTGGTGGTTGTTGACCGTTTAAGCAAATATGCGCACTTTATAGGACTCAAACACCCGTACTCCGCTTCGGATGTGGGTTCAAAGTTTTTAGCCGAGGTCGTAAGGTTACACGGATTTCCCAAATCAATCATTTCAGACAGGGACCGTATCTTCCTCAGTGTGTTTTGGAAGGATCTTTTCAAGCTGGCTGGTACTAAGCTAAAATTCAGCACCGCGTTTCATCCCCAAACGGACGGTCAAACCGAGGTCCTTAATCATTCTTTGGAGACTTATTTACACTGTTTTGCTTCGGGTCACCCCCGGTCTTGGTTTACATATCTTCCTTGGGCTGAATTGTGGTACAATACTTCCCATCATACATCTCTTCGGACAACTCCATTCCGGGTAGTCTATGGCCGCGATCCACCTGTTCTGGTTTCGTGTGAAGAAGGTTCGACAGATAACTTTGATTTGGCACATAATCTGAAGGAACGAGATGATATGTTGGTCCACATTAAACTAAATCTGCAACGCGCTCAGTCCATCATGAAACATCAGGCCGATAAACATCGCAGAGATGTTGAATTTTGTGTTGGCGATGCGGTTTATCTCAAATTACAGCCATATTGCCAACAATCTGTTCAGCGGCGAGTCTACCATAAGCTTTCACCAAAGTTTTATGGTCCGTTTACAGTGCTGGAGCGCATAGGCAAATCTGCTTATCGTTTACAGCTACCTCCGGAATCGCGCATTCATCCGGTCTTTCACATCTCTCAATTAAAAGCTGCGGTTGGATGCGAAAGAGTGGTGCACGTTTTACCCCCTGTCCTGGCTTCGGACATACCTGCCTCACTGTCACCTGAAGCGATATTGGACTCCAAGTATGACATTACAGGGGAATTGGTTTTGCTGATTCAGTGGTCCACTCTGCCTGTTTCGGAAGCTTCTTATGTCACATATTCTGATTTCCGCAGCCAATTTCCAGAACTGAAGCTTGAGGGCAAGCTTCGTCTCAAAGTGGAAGGTATTGATAGGTATGCACATGTCTATACTCGTAGGAAGAAACAGAGCAAGACAGAGGAAGGAAACATTGAAGAGAATGAGCTGGCAGCTGAGGTGGAAAAGCAGAACCTCTAACCAAAGAAGAGGGTTTGCTTTCGAGAAGGAGAGAGAGATGATGCATATAAATAAGAGTTCTTTGAACAGTAGGGTTTTCATGCTTTTAAGTTGTCTTTTATCTTAAACGTGATGAGTTTGAGAGGCCTTGATCGATATGAGATCATAGGAGGATTTTGAGAGTGTAGTTGTTTGTGGCTAGTGAAGGACTTCGGAACAACTAGCTCTTTGTAATTAACGGATGAGTTTGGAGTTTAAAGTTTGGATCTTTATCAAGTTTCTTAAAGTTGCCATTTTTATTCTGATTTTCTTTACAAAGTTCTGTTCTTGAATCTTCTCACCTATCTATACTCTAACAATGTATCTCGAGGTACGTTTCAACGATCTTCTCAGACTAGAAACTGTATCACACAAATGACATTGTTCTTTTTGACTAGTTCAAACTCTGACTGGACTAACCAATGAAGAAAAACTCAAGCTTTCAGGAGAAACAGAAGCACACGTTTTACATAATTCAAAGTTCTGATTGAAAACAACATAAGCAGCCCATACTCCGAGTAGAGATATTCAAGGCATTCAATGGAAGGTAATGGAATTGGAGAGAGCCTGTTTGAAAATATAGAATCAGATGCAAAATTATTATAAAGAGATCCAAGAGCTCGAGTAGAGGAAGCAACAGATCTGTTCATGATAAGAGTTGCTTGAAAACTGAATGCTGTAGGAGCACAATTTTACATAAAGGGCTCGATTGTATTAGCACTGAAGGAGCACAATTTAAATTATTCTACCACAAATTTCAAAGATTTAATAAAGAAATAACATTTTTACTCAATAATATTAAATAAAATGATAACATTGACAAATTCTAGTTTCATACCCACAGTTAACTTCAAACCAAAAGGTAAGCTGTAAAAGAGAGAGCTACAAGATAGAAATGAGACACAGCACCAAACAGATTAAGACTCACCCATATTTTTGTGCTCACGATGTTTCAGCAGCGGGTTGAGTCACACCATGCTTCAGCAACAGCTTTGTGAGCGAGTCAGGCGAGTGAACATGGTACTTGACATTTCCCGATGGAGTTAGAAACACCTCAGCAAGCTCTAACTTCTCAGATGTTAAGCTCGTGCTATCCATCGTCTTGCTCAGGACCTTCAAGGCAAGCTGGACTGCCTCTTCTCTGGTTGCATCATCCTTGTAGTCTTGTTTCAGAATAGACTGAGCCGCCTGATTGTTTGCCCCAATGGCTGCAGCTTTCCAACCACCATAGTTCCCACTCGGATCACTCATATAGAGTTGGAACCCAAAGTTCTTGTCCCATCCTGCAAAAAGAAAAGAAACTCCAAAGGGGCGAAGACCACCAAATTGAGTGTAGCCTTGTTTTGTGTCACAGAGAGACTGAACTAGCTGCTCAACTGGCATGGGCTCTTGGTACATGAAGGTGTAGCGTTGAGCTTGGACTCGAGCTGTGTTGATGAGTATATTGGCATCAGACATTATACCAGCCACAGCACACGCCACATGGTCATCAATCTTGTACATTTTCTCAGTGGATGTTGAGGTTTGAAGAAGTTTTGAGGTTACTTTCTTCTCACCAATCAACACGACTCCGTCTTTGGATAAGATTCCAATTGCAGAACCGGCATTTCCAATGGCCTCCATAGCGTACTCAACTTGGTAGAGACGACCTTCGGGTGAGAAGATTGTGGTACGACTATCATATCTCCGAGACATCTTTTAACAACTACACCAGAAAAAGAAAACAGCAATTTTATGATGCATTTTAGAAAGTTTCAAGATCATATCATGTTCTTACAAGACTGAGCCTACTAGTCACTGGATAAATAGCAATATACTCAATGGTTTCCAGAAAAGATAACTACTAAATTTCTCTATACAGTTAAATCTATCACACTCAGAACAAAGAATATTTCAGTAAAGCTACATACATTGTCATAAAAGAAAAATGCAAGCAAAAATCTGCAGCTAAACCTGCTTTTATATAAACAAATCTGCAGCTAAACACATTTCATTCTCCAAAAGACACCAAAAATTAGGGTTTCGGTATAATAACAATCTACTCATCCAATTAAATCAGAATAAAACCAGACTAATCTATGTAAACTTTCTACCATAGAACAGGATCATCTATTATTTTGAGATCGACACTAACCTAAGAAATGAAATCACAGGAGGGATTATGAAAGCACTAATTCTATTAGCGAATACTGCGAGTCAATACAGATCCAGCAGACGGGAAACGAAGGTAATAAGAAACCGAAGAAACAAAATCGAGTGAAAGTAGAGAAACAGAATGATCAAAGTTTGTACCTGACAAGAATTGCTTTCAATCTTTTGTCGACCCTTGTTTGATTTTACTGATGAGAATCTGCTCATGAGATGTTGTGAACTTGTTCTACAAGACACAAAGAAACAACTTTTTTATCTTGTTTGGGCCTTAATTCAAATCATTTAAACAAGCCCAATATAAAGCTACCTAAATATATAACTAGCGATAGCTAGAGTATCCTAACAAAAACCACGGGAAAAAGCTCATTTTAATCCCAACTATATTAAAAATGCAGTTTAATTCCCAAAGGTTTAACTTAACAAAATAATTCCCCAACTAAAGATTGATTTTATAAATTAATGATTGAATTTAATCAACCTAAAAATGTTCAACAGAATATTTAATCAACCTAAAAAATTATAAACAAATTTCTGTAACCCTAAATAAAAAAAACTCAAATTCACGACGAAGAACCGAGGGAGATGAAACTGAAATAACGCGGCGAGTATTTTCATCGGCTGTCCACCACCACCGTCGAGTTGAAGATCACCCAATCGAAACTCTCTTTTTATTGCTGTTCCGCCAAGCGAAGCTCCGGCGAATGAACATGTATTTAATCTGAAAATTATTGACATTCACATAAAATTTTATAGGAGAGAAGGGTATAATATCTTAACCAAAATCATTTGCAGCAGAGAAACTTCATCTGGTTTCAAAACATGTGGAAGATATATTTTTTTATTACTTCTTTGAACACAGAGACAACATACAAAACTAAAAATGTTATCTCAAGATTTCAACAATATTTCTTTCTGGAAAGAGATAACTCTTTCTTTGTCATCTATCTTCGTTAGACCAAAATTTGATGCACGTCTACCATATAACATAGAAAGAAACTATAAGACATCATGATCTCTGATTCTGCATAATAAGTTGGTGGGAGTTGAAAGGATCTATATACTCTTGCTTTCTCATGTCGTCTATTGGTATGCATGAAATATTTATATTCGCACCACTCTGCCGATAATCCTACAGATTTAAGTTCAAGATATGACTGAGTCTCTCAGAGTAGCTAACTCGTGAAGAAATACATGAATTCAAGTAATCTTGTCTTACCTTTACGAAATATTTATAGTCCATCCTTTAGATGTGATCACCATAAAGGATCAGCACATCCTTTGTCTCCTTGCTTCTTGCATCCTATAATGAGAGAAATTGGACCCTTTGTTTTTTATATGAAGATAAGTTAATCAAAACTTGACTTCTACCTTGGCCAATGGAATTTCCGAACCGCATCTAATGTACCTTGCAACCACTTTTACATTACACTTTTAAGAAAAAAAACTAACCACACTTAACTTAACGTCTCTGTTAAACATTTTTAACGTTGATTAAATTGATCATTAATTTACAAAGTCAACCTTTAGTTGAGGGATTATTTTGTTCAGTTAAAACTTGGAGAATTAAACTGCATTTTTTGTATAGTTGGGAAGTAAAATGAGTTTTTCCCCCAAAAATCACCCCATTTAGAAAACTTTGGCATGAATGATCCAAAAGGAGACATCTCCTCTTATATTCTTTTCCAAACATTTTAAATCACTTATATCCTTAACAAATTTATATATCCCTCATTTCATTAACTAAGTTAAAATTATAATATTAAAAAAAGAAAAAAAAAAAAACTAAAATGAATGTGCGTTTGGTGGGAGTTGCGTTGAGATTTCGAGTTGTGTTTGGAGATTGCGATCTCTTTTATTGATGGAGATTTAGATCAGATTTTGATTGGTTCGCCAGAGAGACAACGCGAGAGAGCTTACTTATCTGATTTCTCGACCTCCTCTGGCTCTCCTCTTCCACTCGAAAGCTGCTCTGCCTCGGTTACCTGATTTTCTCGATTAAAAAATGGAGAACCTGTAAGTTCAAAGATTTTCCCGATTGTAAATCTCTTGAATGAGCTGGAAAACCTTATTTGAATGGATTTAGATGTCGCACATTGGTCTTGTATTCCATTATGACTTCAATTGAGTAGGAGAATAGTTGCATTGTTTGATTCGTATAACATGTAGATCTGAAAATCAATACGGGTACGAGAGGACAGCTAATAAAAATAGTATTACTGATAATTGTGGTATAACTAGTAATACTGATACAACTGTAAAAATTTCTGCATGGGAATTAATTTTGTTGGGATGATTTATCTATGCATAATGGATGATATTCAATGGTTTTGGCAGGATATAATGACCAACAATGTCATCATACACTTCAGATGTGAAGATAAAATGTATTTTTTAGTGTGGAAAAATGATATAGAAGAGATAAGTTTTTCAATGGTAGAAGCATGTATCTGCAAAAAGCTCATGCTAGATGAAAGTAATGTCAAATTGAAATTGAGTTACGACTCCACTGTTGGTTGGGTATGATGAAAAGTTCTCAATTTCAGATGAAGATGACCTTTTTGGTTACATATGGTCCCTTGATAAAGAGAACCGCATGTAAATTTTGTTTGTGGAGGTCATTAAAATATCAGAACTTTCATAGCAACTTTCAAGAGCGGACAAATGAAGTTCTTTAGGTGTGAACTATGATGTGTGGCATTCGAATGATGATGAAATCAAAGATGAAGAGAAAGCCATAACTTTATATGGTAGCAACAATGAAGTTGATAAACAATGCGAGGTGGGGATAGTGGCGATTGAGGAGATGGTAGAAAAAGCCGTTGAAGGAGTAAATGTGGATGAAAATGTGGCAATGTGGATAATGATACGCAAGACACAAAAATGCGTGATAGACTTGTAGATTTTCCACCTCTTGTGGAATCGATTCAGTTTATGGAGGAATGAGAAGATGGTCTTGGTTTGAAAATACAGCAAGAGTTCATTATTAGAAAGGCAGTGCGGAAAGTGGTGGATAGAGGCGCATGTAAGAAAAGTTTTGGGTTTAACCTGGTCAAATTAGATAAGGAGCGATTAGTGTTAAAATTTCATAAGGAAGGATGTAAATGGGGACTACGAGTTGCGAAGATTAAAAGTTCTGAAATGTTCTCTATTAGAACGTACAATAAAATGCATACATTCTCTCATGGAAGTCAGAGTAATTGTAACTCAAAGAGGAAAGGCACGCCACAACTAGTTGCATCTATATTGCGTGATGATTATCTAGGGCAAATGGAAACTCCTTCTCCTAGATATATCATGGATCTGGTGGGGACAAAACTTGGTGTCAATATATCATACTCCACTACTTTGAGAGGTAAATACGAAGCTATCAACGTTTTGCGTGGGACTCGTGAAGAAAGTTATCAGATGTTGTATTCTTATTTATACATGTTAGAGAAGATGAATGAAGGGACAATAATAAGTGTGAAATTGGATTGTAATCGTGGATGCAACTTTTCTTAAAAATGGATATGATGGTGTCCTTGTTTTTGCAACGGCTCGGGATCCTAATCAGCACCACTACCCTTTATCATTTGGTGTGTTGGATGGTGAGAATAAGGATAGTTGGAATTGGTTTTTTGAGATGTTCAAAATTATTGTGCCAGATTCATCGGAGTTGGTTTTTATGAGTGACATAAATGTAAACCTCATTAATGCCATAGCTAATGTTTTTCCGATGGCTCATCATGCTCATTGTATATGAAATTTGTCTCAAAATGTGAAAGGTCATGCAACTAACGTCAACAAAGAAGTTGTTCAATGGAAATGGCTCGGATTTACATAGTGCCTGAATTCGATGCTGCTTGTTCTGCTTTCAAGATTCGATTTTCTTATGTTGCGAAGTATGTGGAGAAGAGTAGTGAGAAATAAAAGTGGGCGAGGTGTTGGTTTCCAGGATATAGATACAATATCGACAAAAGTAACGTTGTGGAGTCGATGAACAGCGTGTTCAAGGATGCGAGGAAGTACTCTTTAATGCCCTTCTTGGATACGATCATTAAAAAACAAGTGATTGGTTTAATGAACATAGGAAAGAAACCGTTGGAGGATCCCGTGAACGAAAACTAATGCCTCTAATGGAGAATTATGTGCATGAAGCATGGTCGGTTGCAAAAAATTAATTCTGTCGGAGGTTAACTCTTTCGACCTTAAATACAATGTCGTTGATACTGATGGGAAGCTGTATTTGGTGAATTTTGAAACAAAAAGTTATAGTTGCAGGTTCTTTGGCACTGAAAAATATCCTTGTGTCCGCGGAATACCGGCTTACATTTTATATTATAACCAAATTTCATACTCTAACCATGGTAGTCGTTCTGTTTTCCGGCTATAAGATTTGATCACTAAATATTATTAGACAGAGTTGTGGGCATTGGCATATTATAGGTCTATTTATATGGTTCCTGATATGAGTCAATGGGACGTCCCATATTACATAAAAGAAATGAAGATCATGGCTCCAAATCGTATCGAAAAGAGAGAAAGAAAGAAAGTGAAAAGGTTTCCATCAGTTGGGGAATGTCGGCGAAGGACACAAAATAAAAGGCGTCCAAGACAAAACCTACAATGGTTGTTATTTGGAAATTCAAATGTTTAAATAATACTTTATTTTATTTGTAAAACTGTGTAATAGTAGTATTACGTTTTGAAATTGAAATTCGATTTGAGTTATGAAGATTATATTGTTACACTATACAAACTCATAATTAGAAACAAAGCTAGCATATTTAAGACTCCATAAGAAAAATGATATATTCCAAAAATGATATGTATTTTACAACCCAACACACAACATACACTTCTATAGTCACTTTCTTAAATATGAGACTAATCAATATCGAATTTCATTGTACAACTTTTGTAGAGATTTTTAATATGTAAAACACCAATAATCATAGTTTTAAATCTTATGTCTCATTGTACAACTAATAAAAAATATAATCATATGTAATATTAAAATAATTGAAATTCACCGAAAGTACAACTATTTGTAAACTTTGTACAACTACTATATTACGGATAACTACTTCAATTTTTTCATTTTTTGGTATGAAACACTTTGAATTTTATGCGGGATAAAAAACTCTAAAATCATCTCTCTTCTCTCTCTCTCTCTCTCTCTCTCTCTCTCTCTCTCTTTCTCTCAACAGAAAATGGATCCATGGGTTGAGAACACAAGAAAGAAGGGAAAGGAATAAGATGAAGGAACACTTCGACATGATTGACTACATTGCAGATGCTCACTTCGGGATTCCAGATTCATGCCCTTGTAGACAAGGAATCATTGAAGAGGTTTCTACTAATCCAAAAGTTCATGATTTCTTGCCAGGCCAAAAGTACTGGACTTGCAAAGATTTCAAGGATGACGGTTTCCACTTTCATCAACCATGGGTTGTCGGAATTGAGGATGATGTTCGCCGCTTAAGGCGGGAAATGAACGAAATATGTGCAGAGATTGTTGAGCTCAAGAAGCATATTCCCCGTGATTGATATGTTGTTTGTCTAGGATTTTCAAATAAATTTTATGTATTAAAACTTATGATGTGTTAAATTTTATGCTTAGTTAAATTTTCTCTATTAGTATATCTACCAGTTTTTCTAGTTTTTCCAATTTTCCTAGTTTTCCCAGTTTTTCGAATTTGAGCACTCAATAGGTTTTCAATTTTAGGCGGGCTCTCCTAAAAAATTCAAAATATTGGCGAAAACATTGAAATTTTTGGCGGGCTCTCTAAAAACTCAAAAAAATACATTTTGCATATATTATTTCTCTTCTCCTCCCTCTCCTTCCCGCATCATTTCTCTATCTTTATTACCTCTCTCACTCTTTTCCATCAAATTATATCAAAATATCAACTGAAGACGAAATTATTCCAACTTGTTGTCCATGTGGACAACAAATCCAACCCGAGGTTTCTACTAATCCAAATGATAAGGATTTCTTACCAGGTCGAAAGTACTAGACTTGCAAGAATTGTAAGGTTATTTTGAATTTTTCTCATCTATTCTCTATATTTTTTTTTTGAATAAGTAAAACTGTGTGCAACTATGTCAAACCGACAGAATGATGGTTTCCACTTCCGTCAACCATGGGTTATTGGAATTGAGGATGAAGTTCGCTGCTTAAGGCAGCAGATAAACGAAATGCTTACAGAGGTTATTGAGCTCAAGAAGATAATTTCCCGTGTATGAGATGAATTATAGAGATCTCTGAATTATGTTGTGCTAAGACCTATGTTATGTTGTATTTTCAGTATTTCCAGTATTTTCAGTATTCCCAGTATTTCCAGTATTCCCAGTTTTTCCAGTTATCTCAGTTTTCCCAAACCAACATCAACACAAGTTTTAGTTACAACAAAAAGCAACATAAGTTTATGTTTTAGTAGAAAACAAAAGCAACTTCATGTTTAGTACACACCAAAAGCAATTGATATTACTCATTTTTAATGAATAATAGTGGTCATTTATGTCTGTTATTCTGTATTATTCATAGCGTTTTCTTTGCAAATTGGTATGTTTTCATGTTTCTAAGTGTTCGGGCCATTTTGGAGCAAAAAGATGCATTTCACAGCAAATCAGAAGAATTGGTCAAGTTCCAGAATAAGGAGATCGATCGTGTAGTCTGCAGATCAATCGAGCACTTATTTTCTTGATCGGGCATTTGCTCCTGGAAAAATCCAGAACAAAAGATCGATCGTAAATTCATAACACTGATCGAGTAGAGTTTCAGAGTGATCGATCGAGCACCCTAGGGGATCGATCGAGCACTCTGGCCGAAGAGAAATAGAGATTTTTCAATTTTGCACTCAAATCCTCAAGTTTATCAATTTTCTATCATTTTAATTATTTACTTTTTACACTATAAAAGCCTTATGGCTGACGTTTTAGAACTAAGCTTTATTCTATTAGAGATTTTACCAAGGGAGAGGAGATTCTGAAACTTTATATTTGGGGGAAGATTTTTCTGAACCTATTTTAATATCTATTATTTTTTGCAAATATGAGTTCTTCTTTGAAATTTATTTGTATTTGTTTGTCAATGTCTGAGTAGTTCCATAGTTAGGTTTTAGGGTTTCCCAGGGAAACTAGATTTGAATGTTAGGGTTTATCATAATGAATTGAATTTGTTAGGTTCTTACTCTAGACTTGTTCCTAATGCATGAATTAGAGTAGCTAACTAGTTCATTGATATTAGATTAATAAACGCAAAGAGATTTGGTTTAAAGATCTAATCTAGTCTAGATGAATAAGTGTTCTTTCTTGCGAGAGTATTTTCCTAAATGGTTATGAACAATTGAATATGAACTTTATTGCATGGTTGATTTATTTAGACACAACGAGAGTTTGTTTCTAATAATTCGAACATAGGATTTAATAATCCAAGTTGAGATTATTATATTTATGTCTTTCATGTTGAGAATTATTTCAAAGTAAATTATGCATGTTAACCTTGGATTTTAAACCTCATTACATGTGGATTCCAAACATTTTAGCTGAATCTTCATAAGTTTCAGCATAGTTTTGTACCTTTTTCT
>OVBE01008062.1:0-17641 GCA_900406425.1 Iberis pinnata
AGCATTAAGCTGAGAAGGTCCAGAAGGGATCTAACAACCAAACAACTTAGGTACCTTTGCAAACCCAGAACACCAACCCTTGTCTACCCCCATCCTCAGGAACTTGGATGACTATTCACTACTCATGGGAGTAGAAGCAGATGAAACAGCAAACGAAACTACAAACTNTACTCACTACTCATGGGAGTAGAAGCAGATGAAACAGCAAACGAAACTACAAACTTGAACATAAAAATCTATGAAGAACAACAAGAACACAAACCTAGAAATGAAGAACAACAACGAAAATGCAAACTTAAAACAGAAGCTTAAAACTTAAAATGAAAATCAAGATGAAAAACTAAATAACAACCTAAAGCTAAGCTAGGAAACAAAGTAAAAAACAGTAGATTAAGTTGAAACTTAAAAGAAATCTGGTTTTTACACCAAGAACATGAAGAACAAACTAAGAAATGAAAAACCTAAGACAAAAACTAAAAAGGAAAGAAAAACTAAGCTTGTTGCAAATGGAGGCGAATTAGGGCTTTTATAGTGTTCAGAGAAAAGCCCTAATTCGCACTACAGACAAAATGCTAATCATTGTCTTGGATCTTGGGCCTTGCTTCAGGTGGTATCCAGATTCGAGTTCGTCGGGTCGGAGCGTGTTTGCCTTCGGGTGGTTGAGTGCACAATTGATTCGGACTAAAGGGTGCTTGCTTGGGATCGATCCAACTTTGTTGCGTCCAAACTTCGTCTGAAATTGGGATCGATCCTGGCGTTGAGTGGTTGAGATCGATCCCAACACAAGTGGGATCGATCTCATAAGTTGTCTTCTTAGTCCTGCTTCGTCTTTGTGCACTTCCTTAGCTTTGTTTGAGACTTCACCAGAAACGTTGGAAACATGACTGTGGGATCGATCTTGTTTCGTTGCAGAACTGCCTGAGATTGATCTGGTTTCGTTGCAAGATCGATATGGAGTGTTGTTGGGATCGATCCTGCAGGTGCTTGGAGGTAAGTTCAGTCCATTCCAATGTTGAGTGCTGAGTGCTAACTCCATTCCAATGTCAAGTGCTGTTTTATGAAATTTCTCAAATCCTTCTCAATAATACCTGAAAGTCCTGAAAAACTTCCAAAATGCGTGCATATGCAAATTCTAATGCAAAAGTCATAAAAACACTAAACTTAGTGAAATCGACCCTAAATGTGATGTATGCACGCTTTTAAACCTCATAATCGATGCTAATTGATAAGTAAAAACCATGAAAATTCAGAGTTATCAGCGCTCAAAAACACGCTCTGGTACGAGTCCCAATTCAGAGAAGAGCTACTCGTAAACCAGCCGCAAAGCCTCAAGGACGCTCTCCATCGAGCCAACATATTCATAGAAACGGAAGAAGAAAAAGCGGTTATGGCTTGGAAGCATATCAAATCGCACAGCGTAAAAGACAAGGAAGAACACTTCGAACCATGGTAATTTATGAAGGCCAGCCCAAGCACGACAAAGGAAAAAGATATGCAACCTACTTCATCGGCAAACAAAAAACACAGATGATCGCAAAGTGGGATGACGATCGTATCACTTTATGCGATTTCCATAATCGACAAGGTCACAACACCGCTAACTTCTGTCATTTGAAAGATATGCTTCTTAAGAAGTACCAAGAAGGATGAGGAAGGAACAAATGGAGACGAGCAGACAATTTCCACCTAGGTTGTCGAAATGCAACACCAAACCAAAAATGCAGGTCGTCGAAGCAGACATGGAGCCCCCTCAGAGACACCTGGATAATCGAGAGGCTGAGATAAACCTAACCTCCGTAGAAGAATCAACGTCATCATAGGAGGCATACGACATCACGAGAACTCCTTTGATCGACAACACAATCTAAGCAACTAGTTCTCACTGCCCATGACGGGTCGACGAGCAAACCATCGAAGCATGAGCCCATCAAATTTATGAACGATGATGCAATAGGAGTTATCGACCCTCATAATGATTTCATTATCATAGAGCTCACCATGAAAGACTGCAAAGTTAAAAAGAATCATCGTCGACACCGGAAACTCGGTAGATATTATATTTAAGAGCTTTCTACTCAAGATGGAAATTGATAAGGAAGAGATAAAATGGGAGACGTAAGCTTTAACTAATTTTGGTGGAGACACATCCGATACAATCGGGATGATCAAGCTACCGATTTGCATCAATGGAAACCTTACCACCACGAAATTTCAAATTGTCGACAAACATCCAATCTTTAATACCATCCTAGAAACGTCATGGATGTGCGATGAAAGCAGCAATGCCAATATTTCACCAATGTGTCAAGATCCCAACCTCAAAAGGGACTATTACCGTTAGAGGAAAACAATGCGCAGCGAAAACCTGCTTTATAGCTAAGCACAAAGCACAAAAGAGTTCAAAATTATATCAACTACAGTTGGAGAACTCGACCAAGTCAATATCGACGATGACTATCCAGAACGTTCATTGGGATCGGCTGAGAGACCGACAAAGATATAAAGAAGTAATTGTCGCTTTCTTAAAAGAAAACATGACTGTCTTCGCATAGTCAATGGAATCAATGAAAGGAATAGATCCAAGTATCGCATGCCACGAACTGAACGTCTATCCAACCTTCAAACCTATCAAATAGAAAAGAAGAAAGCTGGAACCAGAGAGAGAACAAGCTGTGAACGACGAGGTAGAAAGTTTGTTGGTAGTAGGCTCTATCGCTGAGGTAATATACTCGGAATGGCTAGCCAACCCCATCGTAGTAAAATACCCGGATTGACTACAAGGTCAATCCATTCAAACTTAAAAACACAAGAGCCACATACCAAAGGATAGTCAACCGAATGTTCGCAGACCTTCTCGGAAGTACCATGAAATTTTACATCAATGATATGCTCGTCAAGTCATTATCAGGCGCTAATCACGTCGATCACCTTCGATCTTGTTTCACCATATTAAACCAATACGGAATGAATCTTAATCCCACCAAATGCACTTTCGGTGTCACTTCATGGGAATTTGTAGGATACATCATCTCTCATAGAGGAATAGAAGCAAACCCTAAGCAAATCTCGACGATCATCGAACTTCTGTCACCAAATTAAAAACACAAGAGAAGTACAGAGACTGATAGGCGGGGTTGCCACTCTCAATAGATTTATATTAAGATCGACGGACCATTGTCTACCCTTTTACCAACTATTAAAAAGGGAACAAAAGGTTTGAATGGGACGAGAAACGTAAACGAGCCTTCAAAGATTTGAAAGAATACTTGTCTCCGCCACTAATCCTAGCTAAACCAAAAGATGGGGAGACCTTGTTGCTCTACATCTTGGTTTCAACCACAGACATGAGTGGTGTACTAGTAAGAGAGGATCGAGGTAAACAACGATTCATTTTCTATATCAACAAGACACTAGATGACATAAAGATACAATACCTGACAATGGAAAAGCTAGCATACGCCGTCGTCATCTTGGCAAGAAAACTGAGACCTTACTTTTAATCACACTCGATTACGGTATTGACAGCCCAACTACTTTTAACCATCCTTCAGAGCCCGAGTCAATCTGGCAGGATAGCTAAATGGGCAATCAAGCTCAACGAATACGATATCAAGTTTAGAGGAAGAACAAGTGCCAAATCACAAGTCGTATCCAACTTCATCACAGAGCTACCCCTCGAACCCATGATGGACGACGAAACCCCTCGGATTTGGTCCCTCCATGTTGATGACTATTCTTGTTCCGGAGGGTCGAGCATTGGCATTATGTTGGAATCACCAAAAGGCGACATCTTCGAGCAATCCTTCTGTCTTGGTTTCAACAAATCTAACAAAGAAACCGGATACGAATAAATAATCGTCAGGCTCAAATTGGTGAAAGGGATATGAGCAAAACAAGTAAGAACGTTCTAAGATTCACAGCTCGTCGCTAGCCAATTCGCAAGTGATTAGGAGGCAAATAGCTAAATAATGGACGCCTATCTTAGGGTCGTCCAGAGTTTGGCGCGAGACTTGGACCATTTTGAAATCGTCAAAATCCCCTTCAGTGAAAAAAGTAGTCGATGCGCTAGCCACGATAGAATCGTCGACCTCATTGACGTCTCTTCTAATTTTGCAAATCGACGCTGATACTATCTTCCCACGCCCTTTAAGATCTTCGAATCCCATCCTTCACATCTTGTTCGAGCTCCCCTCTAAATTGAGTCTTCTCTTCTTTGGCTCTATCCAAGTGCTCCTTTAGAAAACCGTTCTCTTCACGTAGCTTCTTCACCTAGGCCTCAAGATCACCATGATTGGCATAAAGGCTATCGAAGCCAACCTTCAGAGTGTCATATTCACGGGTAACAAGCTTCACATGCTCGTTAGATCTTTCGGTGAGCTTAATCGATTTCTTAACTTGTTGGTTGAGCGTAACCTGAAGCTCGTCCAGGACCTTCACCTTATCTTGTTCTGCCTTGTAAAGATCGCAAAACTTATCCTCGTAAGCTGTAACCTCCTTCAGAGAAGTGCTAGACTTACGTAGATTTAACTTAAATTACATAAACATGTGATTCGCCAATGCTCCAGTTTGCAGAATACAAGCGAATTTTAAACAACAGTTAAAAGGAATAACCAGCTAAAGGTTTGGGAGCATATGTTAAGATAGGAACTGCAAATTCATTAAAAAATTCGGGAGTTTTTCCATCATCTTTATCCTCGACAAGAGTCCTATGAGGGATCAAACCATAGACCAAGTCCCCTCAAGCATCCTGATTATCAAATAGCTTGAGGACGTCATTGTAGTGGACGTCAAAAGGAATATTAAGAGGATAATCCTCCCCATAGCGTCTCGACGAACCCCCCCCCCCCANGAGAAACTCCAGTATCCACAGCACGAACCTCTTCAAATTAGCCTCCTCCACCAATATTCACCTCAATAGCCATGGAGTCATCCACGGCCGCATATTTTTTGTCGCCCTCCGTGATGGCTAGTGCCCTATGTGCCTTCTTTTGTTCTCTCAGTTTTTCTACCGCGGTCTTCCTTCTTTTTTTGCCCGTCACATCAACCTTCTTATAGATTTCTCAATCAAAGTTAACAGTGAGTGCATGTCGACTTTCTCTATACCCATAGTGTCGACGTTATTGTTCCCCTCTTTATTCCCTTGGTTTTCTTGAGAACTATGACAGGTCCAAGCAGTTTAGCCGCAACAACACCCTGCAAGGACTTAGCCTTTAATTTGTTGACAAAGCTGAGAGGCATTCTTATTTGATGAGTAAACGGATAACGATCCCAATTTACTGCAAAGAGGGTCAATGATTAAATTGATGGAAGCAAGTCGAGCCAAAAAATGATGAGCCAAAAAATTAACTAACTATGAGCTATGCGACCAAGCTAATTACCATTTTCTTGAATGATTGAGCTTAATTTTTATGATTTTGGAAAAATTGGGAAATTAAGGTTCTTGAGCAAAATGAAATAGGTTTGGGGGAAATTGGTAGGTTGTAGTTAATTGAGGGTTCTGAATGCTATATTTAAATCAAATACAAGAGTTTAGATATGATAGTGTGCTAATTACCATTTTCTTGAATGATTGAGCTTAATTTTTATGATTTTGGAAAAATTGGGAAATTAAGGTTCTTGAGCAAAATGAAATAGGTTTGGGGGAAATTGGTAGGTTGTAGTTAATTGAGGGTTCTGAATGCTATATTTAAATCAAATACAAGAGTTTAGATATGATAGTGTGCTCTAATTGAACTAATTCTCAACATTTTTGTAGTCTTTGATATTGTATATAAGGCTCGGAGATTGAGGAATTGAATGATTGAATGTATTTGAATGCCTAAAAGCTTATGCAATTTCCTTGAGGCTAAATCATAATATCATGGATGATTTTTGAGTTGAAAGAGTGTTGAAACGGAAATTAGTGAATCTTGACATAACTTCAAATCAATGAACTATAATGCGTATATTTGAGTGGAGATTGGTTTAAATATGTTCCCATATAGCACATTTAACCGTCTTTGGTTACCTTCTTTTCTTTTGTAGAAGTTATAATGTTGAGCTGAGGAGCATCCAGTAGTTCGAACGGACCATCAGTCGAGGATATATACAAAAAATTGATGCTAGCCGACTTCATGGAATCGATATTCCAATATACAGAAGTTTTGGGGAACCTCAGGATCTTCAAACAAGTCAAGAAAATATTGGGGTACATGGGAATATCGAATGTGGTTACAATGGACTAGACTTTGTGGCTCACCAAAAACGAACTTGTATATTTCTAGCCTCGCCAGAAGTATTCTACTTTAAGGGGAGAAGAGCCGATGCGAATGGAAAAGGGTTTTTAACCTTCAAGGATCTCAACTGCAAAACTCACAAGATCACTTTCGGTGAATTGGAAGCTATTTACGGTTTCCAAGCTAAGAGGTTTCAAATGGATGCATTAAAAGATACTCCATATGATATTGAGCTTATTTGGAGCGTGATAGGATCCAATACCTTCAAAGCCGATATAACCAAGAGTTCGTGCATCTGTCACCCGACAATCAGATATGGGCAAAAAATCCTCGTCAATTCGTTCTTTACTAGGCGGGACACTAGCCGAATCTTGGGGGAGGAGATGAGCTTCTTACTTTTGGGCATCTACCAACACCCTAACATCTTTGAAGAAAGACCTTGTCCTTTAAAGCTATTTCTCCAGCAATTGTTGAAATTTAAAGGTCTAATTTGGATGTCAAACGAAAAGATGGCGCCCCAACTGAGAATAAGAGGATGGATAACACCTATTCTTTAACATACTCAAAATCGTATCGGTAGGATTGTTTGGACCCTGAGGCTAATGGACTACGATTACCTGAAGGATATTCAATTTGTAGTGGGAAGGATGGATGATCGATTCTGCTATCAATTCAGAGCATCGAGCGACTCTAATGGGATCATCCTTCTCCCGAATAGTAGACGGACAACCTTCAAGAGGAAAGAGAACCTATCTTTCAACCACGACTACTCCACCATGAGGGAAATCGTCTCCCATGTGACGTAGTGAGAATCCTGCTCCGACAACCTCTCCAACCTCTCTATAAACAAGGATTCATCTGGCTCCCCAACTCGGGATGACTAAGGTACCACTTCTTCACCTTGTGAATACATGCCATTCTAACTTTTATTTCTATCTTTTGTCCCTTCCTCCAGATTCTTTTTCACACAAGGGACCGTGTGAATTAAGTTTGGGGGAGGGGCCGTAGCTAACTTAGTTTCGATTTTTTTCTTATCATGCATATTAGCATTGTGAATAATTATGGTTTTCAAAAATCCCTAAAAATCGAAAATTTTAAAAAATCTTCAAAAATATTGCATTTAGCTTCATTCATTCTCATCTTAGGTTGAATTTAATCGCATCATATGCATAGAAAACCAATGATGATAACGCCTTTTAAAGCCTAAGCTCTAGCCTCTTGAATTAGCATCTAAAGTGTGATGGAGAGGATTGAACATTCTAGTAGTCTTGAAAAGTCTTGAAGTTCTTGTGTTGGATCTTGAAATTTGAAAATCTATTGGTAAAGTCTTGAAGCTTGCTAGTTCTAGGTTTTCTTCATAACTATTTGGACGTAATTTGGATAACTAATTAGCTTTTTCAATGGATATCTTGATGTGTTTCAAGACTTAATCATTTTTATAACGGTTTAGTCACTCTAAAACTGAAACAGTTGTGACTAAACCGGTTATTTTCATTTTTAGGATGATTTCGCTCTCTACCATATAAACCCAATTATCCAAACGCTTGCGAGTTTCTTTTCTTTAGTGAATGTTCGGCAAAAACTCAAGAGTATAAAGGACGACAATTGAACACTTCCATTTAGCTAGGTTGAAGACATTATCTAGCTCTTAGGAAGGGTTAGGAATGAGAATGTTGGGTATTGGGTAGATCTTAACAGCTTTGGAGTATTATCTAGAGACTTGGTTCTAGTTCTTGTTCTAAAAGATGAAGGTAGAAGTGGTTTGGTAGTTAAGTTTCAAAAGAAAAATGTTTAGTAAATGAGGAAAAAGAATGATTAGTCTTCATCAGTTTGAAAATAAAAAGTAGTAATCCCTAAGTTCTAAGAGAGAAAAGCTCTAAGTTTCATAAAAGAAAAGGCTAGGAAATCACAAGAATGACAAGGATAGCCTAAATGATAAGAAGATGCAAAAAGAGCTAAAACATGTTAAAATATTATAAAGGAAAAGAATGAAAAATCTAGTGGGGAAAAGAAAGGCCTAAAACGAAAAAGATTTGAAAGAAGAAGTTGTTTGGGAAGTTTTGATCTAAAAAGGGATTGTTAGAACTCTTGGAAGTTGGTAGAATATGACTTGGGAATTGGGGAATGATTAGAAATGGAAGTTGAGAGATTGTATGCCCCATTGCCCTTTGTCTCGTTTTGATTTTTCTAATTCAATCACTCCATTTTGAGTGATAACCCAACGATTGAGTGTAAACCTTCTTTTGATGCATTAGAATTCCTTTTCAACCTCACCAATTGAAACCTTCAAGTTTTCTATTTGAGTCTGCTTCACTTATAAAAAAAATTGAATGTAGGAAGATAACTTGGACTAGATAAGTGGATCGCTTTCCTTTAGTAATAGAATGGATGGTGAAAATGCTTGAATGATTTGATAAGTAGTGATACTAGTTTGGGATTGATGATGTATCATGTTTTGGATGTTAGTTCACTAGGCTTTGCCTTGATCTTTTGGTTATGAGGTTTCCACTTTCAAACCTCTCTCTCTCTCACTTTCCTTTGCGGTTTGCTTGCGGATAAGCAAAGGATAAGTTTGGGGGAGTTGATATATTATATTTTTAGTTCATTTTAACTCTCGCTTTGCATTTATTCTAAGTAGATTAATGTGCATATAGGTTAGTTTAGCATGCATTTGCATTGTATTTCATTTGTTTAGATGTTAGAAGTGGAAAAACCGAAAGCGCGAATCAAAACGGACAAAAAGGATTGAAGAAGAAGAGGAAACGAGGTGTAACGGTTTAGACAAATCGGTACAAGTGAAGAAAGTGTTTTGAAGATGAATAGCGGTTTAATGTACCGGTTTGGTCAAACCGGTACAAGAGAAGAAAATGGGTATCGGTTCCATGTACCGGCTAGGCACAAACCACACTATATAATCTCAGTTTCCATATGCTAATATCGGGATTGTGTACCGGTTTGGCTAAACCGGTACACGCGACAAAAGTTTGTACCGGTTTGGCGTACCAGTTTGGCTAAACCGGTATTGGTATGAAAATTCAACATTTGACTTTCCATTTATGGTTTAAACCCATTTTGAATTGGGTTGACCCAGCTGTTTTTGGGTTAACCCAATGCCTCTTTTAGATTACTATATAAGCTCTAAACCTAATTTGAGAGAGACTAAGATTTATTTTTCTAAGAATAACTTTGTAAAAAATTTTGATCTTATGCTTATTTGAGTTTGATTTATTGATTTTAATTGATTTTCTTTTTCTTAAATCTACTTCTAATCATGATTCAACACATTTATAGTATTGAATTTTGTGTTTTCTCAATGATCAGTGAGTAGTCCCCTTTAAGCAAATTGTTAGGTAGATTATGGTGATTAGGTGATGGAATGTGATGTTTAGGATTTGGAACTTTTGAATCTTCATGTAGTAGGTGATCTTAGTGCTAGATTTGACTTGATCAATTGAATCTAGATCATATGATGAATGTGCCCAAAAAGTGTTCGATGAAATGGCGGAACCAATCACTACATACTAAATGAGGTCTAACCAAGAGATTTGTGTTAGTTAGTTTAGTGGTTTAGCATATATTAGATCTTAATGTTTCATGATTATGTGATTATCCAAGAGATTGTCTTAATTACATGATTAGAGAAAGGATTAGTGCCATCAAAATGGATTAGTCTATTTATGGAATCTTAGACCAATGATTAGCTTAATAGTTAATATTGAACATCACATGATATCATTTGATTACCCAAATCAATAAACTATACCATTTTCTTAGCCTTTATTGTTAATTGCAAGTTTAATTTTTTGTTGACTTTTGTTAATTGCTATTGACTTTTGGAATTGCTGACTTTTTATTGACTTTTTAGTTTATGCATGTTTGAGTGTTTCAAAACCATCCAAATCTTATTAGCTTAGACTAGACACAATTATAATATGATTATTGTGTTAAAAATTACCTTAAATGGATTGAATCTTAAGTGTTACATCGATATAAGTAGACTTGAACATTTGCATAGATAAGGATAGCAAAGTCTTGTTTATCATTATTCTTCACCTATGAACCCTAGATTCGCAAATCGTTATTAGGAAAAAATAAATTCCCCAATTTTTTTGCTTTCAGTCTATTCGAATTTTCTGTACGTTTTTTGTTTCTTAATTTTTAATTCATTTTTATTTATTTGTTTCGTTATTTACAAACCACATGGGCTTTAACGCATATATTGCACGATTAGTTGCATTAATTGAGCTTAACTAACTTAAACGGAGTTAGCCCTTCCGTTAACGAAAATGTCGTCGTGTGAGTTGGGAGACCATTTCAGGGTTATCGATGATAGTTTCATGTCGAGGTTAATAATGATGGAAAGCTATATTCTGGAGGGTTTTTTATGCGATATATCTTCTTCTTAGTTTTTAGTGAGTACAACACAAAACAATGTTCATAGATTATGTTCTTGAGTTATGCACGACATAATAGTTCCATATGTATCTTGAGATTTAGAGCACCATAAAATCGTCACACTACAGGGAGTTTTTTAAATTAAGGAAAAAAATTAGTCTCAACTCTGCAAATCTTATTCTTATTTCATGTCTAGTATCATTTAATTATGGATTTTCTTATATAATATACTACAATTATATCAATCGCCCATATTGTAAAAATTGAGTTCCTATAAAATATACAACCAAAAATTTGAATTACTTTATCAAAACTATATATATTTTTGAAAGAGTGCCACTTTAGCTCTTTTTTCTCACAGATCACAAAATTTTAGTTTTTCATAAAAGTCGCATTAAGTATTTTAAATCAACTAATAAAAAATAATACTACAATTATTCATCGGTCAGAAAAGTCTAACTCATTTAAATTCTGCATTGCAACCTAAAATAACATTCTTCTTGTAACAAAAATTAATACTAAAACAACACTCTTTCAAAAACAGAGGAAATATATAATTTCATTCATGTTTTCAGATACCCATTTGAGTTTCGATTCGGATATTTAAACTAAAAGTTTCTAAAAATCGTTTGAATTATTTCAAAATACGGTTCGGTTTTGATTTTTGTCCTATTTGGATTTTGTGTAGTCAAAACTTAAAAATCCGAAATAACTAAATCGAATCAGAATCAAAACCTAAATGTCCACCCGAAGTCCTTAAAAATTCAACGTTTAAAAGTTCATTGGTTTAACTTCATTACTAAATGGACAGTTTTCTTCTTTACTTTTGTCGTCTTTATTTTGTAATCTTATCATTTGCATATACCCTAGAGACTATAGACTGCTTAATTCTCAAATAAACTATCAAAACATGGATACACTTCAAAAGTCATTGCATTTACTTCTTATCCAAACTGAAAGAACATGTTTAGTCATTGCTAAGATTCGATGTTTTGTTGTTGAAGGAACTCAAGATCCTTCATTTGCATTTGAATAGCTTCTTTGGGCAGCCGTTTCGGCTCGGCCATGAGATTTTCTTCTTCACCTCCTTCACCGACCCTAGCCGCCTTCTCTTTGATGATTCTCTCTATCTCAGACTTCTCTACCGTTGGGAAAACTGCGGTTAGCATCACTTGAAGAAGCTTCTCATCTTCTTCTTCAATAACTCCTCTTCTAAAGCAACAAGCATATATACCTTCAAGAGCTTTTTCAACTCTTAATTCCATTGGGATTGTTGGTGCAGCAACATTTAACTTTGCCCTTCTCTGCATTACCATAAAAAATGATCAACTTTTCTGAACTCTGAAGCCAAGAACTCGTAAAGAGATGTGCCATTGGGAATGAGTGACTTCTAAAACTCATTAGCTCTAAAGATTCAACACTCGAATGAAGAAAACCGATTCAATAGAGCAATGCACACAAAACCAACCTGTCTTGCTTCAGTCATCAAAGCAATGAAGTTCTGTTCTTCGAACTCGAGATCATTTGAAATGCTAACCCTTGTAACGCCTTCAAGGATCTCTTCAGATTTCAAAAGCCCTGCACCTACTGCAGCAACCCAACAGCACAAAAGCACATACAGAGGTTCTCCTGCCTACCAAACAAAGCAACAAGCCACTCAAAAACTGAGCACACACTTTACACACAACAAAAAGCAATTGAATTTTCAGATACTCAACAATTCAATCGCTGTTATCTAAGAAGATCAACAAAAATGCTAAAACATCATTAGTGTAATTGTTCCACTGTTTATGTGATCAAATCTCTAACTGATGGATATTTTCTGGGAAATTTAATCGCTAAGTCTTGAAGAATCTATGCTAAATTCAGTAATCTATGTTTGAAGTGAGAGGCGATATGATAAAGGATTTGGGGGAAAATTGATTACCTTGCCTCTTCGCTGTTGAAACTCGTAGAAAGCCCTAGAATCATCAGGGGTACATTTATTCCCAATTCGTTTTCTAAACTCGGCGAAATCGACGAGATCTCTTCCGACGCCACCTTCATCGCTGAGAATCCTGGCGAGGAGTCCGACAACTGGAAGCGAACCGATGACTTTGTTAGCGAAGCTGGAGAAGGAGTTGGGTTTCTCAATGTAAGCTCGGATTGACAAAGCGAAACCGCTGTATCTTCCTTCTCCTCCGCGTTTGGGACGAGAAGGAGGAGGGATTGTGGTGGGAATGCGTAAGAAGGAAGGAGAGATTTGGTGGAAGGAAGTGGAGATGTGAGTGGAGACTTCCATGACTGAGAAAATGGAAGCTTTTTGTTATTTGAGCTGTTGGATAATCTTGACCTCATCTTTATATACGTTATCTCTTCCCAACGATCTTCTCTTCAAATAAAATTAAATGTTTTTTTCCCAATGTTCCTTCTCTAATTAACCATTTTTTTTTTTTATTGTAGTTGGAAGAGATTTAGGTATGAAACATTAATTTGTTTTTATATTATCTTTTAGTAATCTACAAAATATATTTTTTTAAATGTATGTTCAACAACCAAGTTCAAATTAGGACTAGCTTTTCGGATATACGGTTCGGTTTTGAATCGGTACCATTTATTTCTGGTTCTTTGGAATTATAGATTATAATATTCAATCGATTCTTTTACATTTTTCGGTTTGGTTCTGGTTCTGTTCCTTGGTTCTGGGTCGGTTTGGTTCCACGTTAGAGGAACCGAAAATTACTTAAAAATTTTGGTTCTAAATTGGTTTTGGGTATTTCATATCCGAAATAAAAATACCCACAAACATAAATAATTACAATCACAAATTCACAACAAAGTACAAACAATAAACAATGAAATAAGACTAAAAAGTTTAGTCTTCAACAAAAATCTAATCTTCACACTTTAGTTCAGTCTTCTATATGACTTTGACCTACATTCAAAATGAAAAGTTTAGTCTTTTAGATTTAAGAACTTAAGGACATAATGAAACTTAAAAACATAAAATCTGATTTTGAAACTTCAAATTACTCATTACCTAATACATAATGAACTTAAAGACATAATGAAACTTAAAAACATAAAATCTGATTTTGAAACTTCAAATTACTCATTACCTAATACATATTATTCTCTTCTCATTCAACTTCATTTTCTTAGCCTTGTTGCTTTTCCTCCAAATTGATTTCTCCAAATTCTGTTGACACACATTCATACAAACACAATCACACACCATAAACAAAGCAACTAAATAAAATGCAGAGTTTACTTGTTAGTTGTTATCTCTCTTTTTGTCAAACTAAATATTTTATTACCATACGAGTTTAATCTCCATTGAAGGAGTAAAAAGTTTCAAATAACAAGACAAGACCTACTAACACAAATGTTGTAGGAAAGTTAAAGACAATCATAAAAGAAAGATAGATAGAGTCGAGAGAACAAAATGAATCATCATGATAGAATCTTCGGTACTCATCAATTGTGATTCCCAAATATAGGGATAAGATGTTGTCTTCCATCAATCGGAGATGCATGATTTTCCATAGACTCCAATAACTCCGCTGAATTTTTGGAAAGGGATATACCAAGACACGACTGAGATGCACAAGTCTTCCTGCATCTACAACAAAGTAGAAACCATTGCTAATACATGGGACGAAACCTTTAGCGTTAAAACAACCTAGAACAAAACTAGTAAAAACCTCAATACAAAGTTATATCGGAGAACAACAGAAGAAACCCGACAACGAAGTTCCAAAGAGGAACCAGAGACTGCATATAGCAGTAAAAGACCGCATTAGAGCGGTAATAAACTTTGACACCATATCCAAAACTATCTTGAGATGCAACCAATAAACCCAATAAGTAAAACATGACTGCATATGGTAGTAAGACTCAGCCATATTCAAAAGAATCAAAACATGATACCGCAAATTTTGATCAATTTGAATTCGATTGGACCTAGAGACTACAATCAAATTATAATTAAACTGAATATAGAGTTTAGATTTTGGAAACTCCAACTCCCTGACACCAAGCACTTTAATTCGATCATCAAATCTCAACCTCAGAAGCATTAAAAATCCAATGCAAATCCACGATTACCAAAAAGGAAAAAACATGATCTCGCATGTCTTTATCATGATAGGAACCCAAAGAATTTATCTTATGAAAACATATGATTATAGATATCTTGGATCTCAACTGAACATTAACTTACCAGCACAACAAGTCCAAAACCAAACCATAACATTCTCAGACAATAAAGACAAGATCCAAAAGATTTGTAGACTTCTACAGAAACATAAGATCTGGACTTTAGAAGAATAGATGAATTTTTCCATCAAGCTTTGATATGAACTTTAGCAAGGGAAGAATCCACATGGAGATGAAGAACAATGGTAGGATCCACCATAGAAGACGCCAGAGAAAAAGGATCCGCAGGCGGAGTTACGAAGGATCGCGACGGCATTTCGCAAAACCAAGGCGAAATAGGAGCTTGTATACCAAGCTTGAAAGCTATGAAGAGGAGCTCAGAGATGCTAGAGGAACCAACCAAGCACATGTTCACCAGTCGAAAGCCAAATTCGGAAAAAATCATCGAAGAAATAAGATAATTAGTTTGATCGAGACAGAGGAAACGGAAAAGAGAGCAGAAGAGACGACGCCGGAAAAGCCGAAGCTCGCCGGCGCCGGAAAACGAACAAGAAAGGTTGACTTTGATAACTGTGTCTGGGAGCAAAAGTTAGACGGCTGATTTTTTTTATTTACTCAGTTTGTATATAGTTGTTACCTCTCTTTGAATATCATCTTGGTCTTCAAGATCCTCAAGCAATTGATCATTGGTAACTGATCCTCTATTTTCCATCTTGATCTAAGTTTTTAGCCTTTATCAAGACACATCAATACTTTAACGGTATAGTGTGTCAAACAACACCTATATGGATCAATATTCTACCACTTGTACTAAATGCAGACTCGGAAGCAACACTACTAATTTGCATAGACAAAACATCTTTAACTAATTATGAAAGAACATTAAACTTCAAACTATTTACCTTCCACCAGGAAACAACATCGTACTCAGTGCCTGAGAAAATATGTGGGTTCTCCACATTCTCGGCCAAATACAACTCTAACTCAATTATTGTCTCTTGAGTACTAGATTTTTGTACTTTGCATCCATTCTTTTTCTGAAACCTAATCTTGCAGAGAAGTCCAGTTTACCTGAGTGTTGGGCAAATGGCTTGGAAGATGATGAGGATCGAGAACCTTCTGATTGAGAAGATGATACACTCGTTGATATGTTCAGAGAAGTGCTACGCTTACTGTTATAATCATGAAACAACTTCTTTAGAATATACATTGTTGATTCCTACATGTCAACAACCTTAACATAATCTTTTCCATACAAATCATTAAAGCATAGCTGAGCAAATTTAATCTTGTTACTCGGATCAAAAACACTAGCTACTATAACCTTTATATCCATCTCTGATTCTTCACTAAAAGGATCCCAATACTTACCTAGCTTTGCACTCATTGCTTTAATTTTCTTTTGCATTTCTTCATTGGCCTACTTCTCAATGCCAGCTTCTGTAATGGTTGTCTGAATACTGACAATCTCATTATAAAGCTTGTATGAACAAGCTTTATTAGTTGCTGAAAGAACTAATGTTGGTCTGATAGAAAAGAACAAGGAAGTTCAACAACCTATAAAAAGTGTTAGAGTTTATAAGTTAGAGAAAATATTAAATGAAATATATTAAGAAATACTACATGTCCACTGCATCCCAATCATCTTTACTAGATGGTCCATGCCTCTTCCTTGTAGGTTCAGAAGAATCAGAATTGGAATACTCTTTGAAGTAGGCAATGTAATTATTGTCTAGAGCCTTCATCTCACCAAAAGCCACCTTGAAATCCATAGCTATATTCAACATAAGAAATGTTGAATTACATCTTGTTTTGCAGTCAAGTGGTAAGCTTCCCCTTCTTAGCTTCCCTGTCTCAATACGTTACTCAAGTGACTTCTCCCTTTGTGTAGAAAACCTCACATACTGAATCATATTCCTTATAGAAACAACACTTTTCTCCACTTTATGCATTCCATCTCTAACTACCATATTCAATATATTAGTAGCACACCTCATATGTAGAAACGCTCCAATAAGAACCATTGAGTCGTCTCCTATCTAACTAAAATCTTCTTTGAATATCGCCAATGCATTGCCTTTTGTTGTTGCAATATCAACTGTTATGGTGAATACTTTCTTGATGTCCCATTCATCTAAACACTCCATTAGAACAATCGCTATTCTTGCACCCTTGTGATCAGAGATGTTCTTGAATCCAATTATAAGCTTCTTAAACTGCCAAATATTTTCAATGAAATGTGCAATAATAACCATGTAGCTTGCTCCAGTGTTAGGAGCTACCCAAATATTTGTTTTCAGAGACAACCTCTACTTATTAGCACCTAGAATCTTCTTCATCATTGCCTTCCTCTTTGCAAACATCTTAACTATGTTCCTTTTTGTTGTCCTTCGAGAATGAGGCTCGTAAAGTTTCATTTTTCCTGCAAAAATGCCTAAAAGCCAATCCATCTATGAAGCTTAGGGGCAACTCACCTATAACTAGCATCTCAATGCAAGCTTTCCCATATACTTCTTCAAAAACTTTTGATAACTGTAAACCATCAGAATCTGGATAAACTTTTGCCCCGTCCTAGTCCAAATTATTCAAAAATATCATTCAAAATTTTTTTTCCCATAAACATCTTAAACACAAATTTTTGATTTAGGTTTAAAATTTATGATTCAAATTTGAAAGCTATATAAAATGTATGGTATGTTTAGAACCAAACAATTTTTTAACATCGTTATTACTGTAAAACATCGACATCTACTGTATATCAACAAAACATGTTTGACTTCATTTATACTTTTAGATTCTCTAATAAAATGTTAATCATGTATTATTTTTCTATTTTTTATTTAAATATATATATATATATATATATATATTATTTTTTTCCGCTTCTAGCCCTT
>OVBE01008063.1:0-17639 GCA_900406425.1 Iberis pinnata
TTAAGAATAAAATATAATAAATTTTAAGAAACTTGGAGAGAGAAAGTTCTTAATGAATCTATTATATAAAAAGAGAGTTTCCTCTCACAAGAAGCTGACACAGCACATTTTATTTTGACACATCAACACATCTTATTTTGACACATCAGCTTTACATTTCTCTAATTCACATTTGATAGAAAATATTACACGTCACTTTTTTTCTTTAAAATCGCTTATCTCTATAAGTCGAAGAGTCACAAAGAAATTGACCTTCAGCATTCTCAATTTTGGAATTCGTTATATCACCTTTCCAAGAGAATTTCAGGGAAATAGAAAGGTTTATCTCTATTAGGTTACAGTTGATTGTATCTATGTTCTTCATCCAGTTGATAAATAGAGTCTCTAGAAAAAAAATTGGTGGATGAAAGCTAGGAAAAAGAAATATTTATACTTCTCTCTCGGGTTAATTCTTTTGACGCAAGCACCAAGGTTTGTCCTTTTTCCCCTCTTAGATTTGTCTGGTTTTGTGAAAAATTTAGGGTTTTTAGAAGAGTTTTGGGAGTTTTTTGGCTTCGTTTAAGTTCTCACTTTATGCATATCGACCAATGGGTTATCTATCGCAGAAATTGATAAATGTTGCAGGTTTCCAAAAGCTTCAAGATGACAACTTCGTTGTTAATAGCCCGATAGTTTAATTCCTGATGTGTGTTCACCACAATCACAGCCTTTGTTTGATCTCAAGTTCTAAGTGTTGTATCGTATACTCTCAAACCCATTTTAATTTCTCACATGTGTGAATATCTGTGTTGATAGATCTCAATGTAAGCTTATCTTTCGGCGTTTTCTCATCCTTAATTGTGTCTCAGGTGGGATGCAGTCTTCTATACTATTTGTGCAAACATGATTGAATAAAGACAATAATGACTTGATACTGAGCTAAAGTAGTATGGGTTGGTTTCTCTTTTGTATTTTGATTTTTATTGGCTCTTTAGTGTTATCAACAATGGAACTAATGATATATTGCATAATGTCTATGAAGAAGCTTTACGTTCGACGACAAGAATAACTATTGTCATAATGATATATTGAAAGCACAGTTGTCAGAATCTTACCATGTTGTTACTTAAGTTTATCTTCTACTAATATTGTATTGAACATTTTTGCGTTTACTTGTGTAGGATTGGTCTAAATAGAATTCATGTTACATGTGCAATGGTTGGCGAGAAGATGACAATCAGCATGATTCATAAGGAGTGTGTTCAACTTGGATGATGGTTAAAAGAAAATTCATAATTATGACAGATTCTTGCATATCAATCTGATTGCAATGATCCTATATGCTGCCTAAAAAGGATTGTGTGGTGAGGACATTGAAAATGCTAAAGAACAAGATTTATGGACATGTGAGTACGTATTACTATTACACCTCCTGACTCTTAATTTAAATATGGTGTTTGTTTATGCCCCTTGATTTCAAAACCTTCTCTCAGGTACTAAACCGTTATATTTAATGAAATCCAGTGAGAAGACAATACAAACATGATTTTCTCTGGCTCTTGCACATCTTTGTGACTCCAAAGATGGGAAATTGATTTTTCGTTGCGACCATAACGTGTGAGTTAGCAGGAGTGCTGGAGTATTTACTTCTTTGCTTTCCTTTTCTCATAAGGCATCGTACGCAATCATGTATTTTGGTTTTTTTTATGTTGTCTTGAAAGTTCGTGGTGCAATTGTTTCATTTTGTCTAAATGTCATAAACCCGTGTGTATCTCTCTCTCTCCTCACTTTTGGTTTCATATTACTGAGTGAAATATGTAAAGGAAATTCAAGATTTTCTCTGCTTTGAAAGTTTGATTCCAATGAGTTGTTGTTATACAATGAGTTGATAAAAGGAGTTATTGAAGGAGCCTAGACTTTTTATGAGTTGTTGTTAAAAGAATCACGAGGAAACAAGGAGCCTTGTCTTTTTATATGATTCAAGGGGTTATTGAAGGTGTAGATGGAGTGGTATGTATTATCTTTGGTCACATCTTTATACATTTTTATTCTTTGAATTGACTAAATTCAATGTATAGATGGGATTTGAGAAAAAAAGTATTGAAGCACCTCAAACACTACAAGTAGAAAACATCAGATCATATGAAGAAGCCAATAACAAAGTCAATGTTCCTCACATGCATAATGGAACATCAGATGCCATGGATACTTTCTAGGAGAGGTTAGTGCTTTTGAAATTGTAAGCTTGTTTAATTCACAAGAGCTTGACTAATTAATTGATATTCGCCTATCTACCATTTGTTGTTTTCAAATAAAGGTGATGCATATTTTGATCTCAGCTTATCGGATGGATACGATGTTGTCACTGAGAGCTTAGCATTTAAGTTAAAGGATATAAGATACGGGTCTGTCTCAAAATTAGTTCACATGTCTTTTTGTTATATTATGATGCAAGTAACAAAGCAAGGGATGGACAGAAGGGGAAGAGTATATTAATTTATTAAAGGTACACAAAACTGTAAAAACATCATTAAAAGTTTAATTCAACATAATATGTATCGAGATTGGAAGATAGCTCTTTCTTGTCTCAGTACTAATTTATGTAATTTTAACTCCTTTTTTTTGTCATGCTAGAAGTTGTTTATAGGACACTTTTGCAAATTGATATTTTTAATGTAAATTACTTATTGATTTCATTATTTATTTACATAGTTAATTTTTTATTTACATAAATAATTTAACATCCAAAATAACTAAATAATATATCGATTCACTATATAATTAAATATATCTTGCCAAACTATATAGTTAAAATTATTTTATTCGTCAATCTTCTTTTATTTATATATGTATAGAAGACAATTCTAGCATAAGGAGAAAGTAAATGGTTTAAGCATGAACATTTTTGTTTAATGATCTTGACGAGAGAGTATTGCTCTTCAAGTTAGTGCGAAAATAAAAGGTTAGTGCGAAAATAAAAGATTGTTTATCAAAGTACTAACTAAAGCATAATCACATCAAGGTCAATAAAATGTTGGTGTTGGGCAAAGGAAAAAATCCAACATCAGAGATACAAAAAGCAATCTCCCGAGATTTCCAACACTCATTTGAAAATCGGGAAAATGTTTTGATTGTAGCTGATGGCGAATGAGTTATGCACTCTATGTTCTTAATAATTATGTTGTTTGCACTACATTGACTACTACTATGCCATTGACTACTACTATGCCACCAAAGAGTCTCTTCTCATGCCCATCCAAAATTCTTTAAGTCTCTTTTTTTAATATATGTCCCGACCTCTTTTACACATTTTTTTAGTGTAACACAAGACATGCAAAAAATTCATTTGGATACGTTTTAACAATCATAAAATTTATACTCACTATACATTCACAAATTAACTCTATACGATTAAACTTACTTAAAATTTATGTACAAGAGATTCCACATGCGTCTCCAATATTTTTTTACAAATAGCACCTGCATTTATATATAGCCAACCCCATCAACCGGTCTCTCAATATGTGTGATATAGAACCCTTTACAATCTTCTCTCTTTATATCTTCTGTGTGGTCTTCTTTGAACAACTCAAATATGTTGGCAGAAGACAAATATGTAAATTTTGCTAGAAACTTAGATACATGGACGATTGTTTGTACTGCATTGACCACTATTATGCCATTAGAACTCTCTTTTCATTTCATGTTCTTTGAAAACTCTTTAATCTTATTTCACATTTTTTTTTAAATATGTTTCTACATCTTTCACGCTTTTTTTAGTGTCACACAAAACATGCAAATAATTCAAATAGATACGTTTTGATTTCATGATCATAAAATTTATACTCACTAGTCACTATACATTCAGAAATTAACACTACGACCAAAGTTATTTAAAAAATTATGTACAAAAAATTACATCCGCGTGTCTACGCGGGTCATCATCTAGTATATTTAAAGGATTGATTTTTAAGGGTTTCTTGACACGTGGACCATTTTTACTGGTTCAAATATAATTTTGATTAAAAATATAAACAAAAACTAAAATTAAAATATAAATGAAATTATTTTTAATGGGTAAAAACTTTTATAGAGTTCTTAACTAATGGAGATGGTCTAAAGAATAAACAAATAAAAAAAAACCATCTATACCTACTAGACACTCAAATTGGTCCAAACAAGAGATTAGATTGGTGAAATGTAACTATGATGCAACCTTCAGGAATATGAACATTAAAGTCATTGTGGGTTGGGTGTTCAGGAATGATCATGGAGCATTTTTTCGGGTTTATCATAGTACATGTCATAAGGTTCATACAACATTAGAAGCAGAGACTCATGTGATCATCATGGCAATGCAGAATGCATAAACTTTAGAATATACTCGTATCATTTTGGAAGGAGATTCTCATTCATTACATTTGATCCTTACAAAGCAAGAACAAAATGTGAATCTACATAATTGGCATTGTGATTTCTTATACTAAAGTTTCAAATTTGAAGCAATGCAACTCAAATTGATATCATAGGATTCGAATATCGAATAAACCAGCACATATCCTTGCGAAGAATCAAGCCACTTCCTCTGTTTATTCAAATGTTATTATTTAATTTCAAATTGTATTTCAGTGACTTTAATGAAAGACAGAAAGACTACTTTGTATCAAATTGATTTAATAAAGTGTGTTAAAAGAAAAAAAACAAATAAGGAAATGCATTTTGAAAACAAGAAGCCTTGATTTGAAATGGGTTGGTCTGTGTCCAGTAAGCTTTACTTAAAGCCCAAAACCGATGTAGAAAGACTATTACAAATCGAATATTACAATTTTTTAAAGAAAATTTCGCTGAACACAAGACGCCTGAGATAACCGATGGAGCTCGGAAAAAGCTATTACAGGGTTATTTATGTGAACATTCCAAAAAACCAACTGAAATTAAAGCTGAACCGAAATACAAAATCAGAACAATTACTTCTACCAAGCAGTCGAATTAAAAGTATTTTTTTGACAAATGTTAAATGCTATTCATTGATTAACACAATTTTCATTATATTATTATAGTTTTGCTACATGTCAGATTTTGGTGAGAAACGCCAAAAATAATTTTGTACACTACTCTGTTTCTTTAAAAATAATTTGTTTATGTTGACAAAAAATAGTTTTTTTAATAATTTTCAGCTGTTATAAGAATAATAGTCAAGATATTTTAAAAATGTACTCCCTCCCTCTGTTTTAATATATATTATGTTTTAATATATAAGTAGTTTTCGTCAAAATTATTTGTTTCATAATATAGAGTGTTCTCAAAACCCAAAACAATAAAATAATTTAAATAAATAATATTTTACTAAAAACTTAAAGGCAAAATGATATGCAATAATCTTTCTCTAACTTTTTGTGTCCCCATCAAAAATTAATAATCTGTCTCTAACTTGAGATAGTTGGTATTATTTTTATTACTAATAACAATCTTTCTAATTAAATGTTGTACAAAAAATGATTGTGTGTAATAAACAAAATTTTTTTTATTACAATTTAGAAAATGTTAAATTTTTTAATACCCGTGCTTTTAAAAACAAAACTACTTGTATATTGAAACGAAAGGAGTAATTAATTTGTGGACCTAGTAAATGAAAATAGTAAATCGTGGCACTAAATTCTACAAAAAAAAATAATAATAATAATAAGCTAATAATGAGATACTAATCTTACTAAATGTTTGGTTTGAAAAAAATAAAAAAAGATGAGCGTACAATCAAAACCTAACTGCATTTAATTAGACAGCAGTAATGTACTAAGATCCCCTACAACATTAATACGTCATTAATTTTATCAAAAGATAAACAAAAAAATAAAATGAACTTATTTTAATTATTTTATTTTAGTAAAGCCTTTTGAGTAAATTCCTAATTAGAAAATACATGCTTCTTTAAAAAAGCAACGGCCACATAAAATATAAATAAAAAAATAAAATAAATCCAAATAAATAAAAGTAGAAAGTGAAACTCCGTTTTCGAGACAGCATCAGAAAATTCTTAAGCATAAATAGCCCACGCCTCTCTCTGCTCTCAAAGTCTCGCTTCTCTCATTTCTCTCTGCTTCGTCTCTCTCTCTCTCTTTTCTATATTCAAAGTCAATTCAAGAGGTATTTATAAACATTTCTTTTTGTATTTTTCCTCGTATATTCTCGCACGTGCCCATCTTCTTTAGCCTTTGAATTCGATCGGGTTTTGTTTTAATTTTCATTGTTTAGATCTGTTTGTTGGAGGATGTTTTAAAACCCTAATTCTCGTTTATGGTTTTTGTTGTATATGTAAACAGTGTTTCTTAAGTGTTATTGGGATCGATCTGTTACTTAATCAAGTAAGGGATATGTCGTCGCTCAGCAGGGAGCTCGTCTTCTTGATTCTCCAGTTTCTTGACGAAGAGAAATTTAAAGAAACTGTACACAGGTTAAGCCATCTCCTTCAAATTCGAATGTTTTGTTAGTAATCTTTCGGGATTAGGAAAAACTAGAGATACTTACTTTTAGAGGCGGAGAGAATTTGATTTCTACGGAGTTGTGAATTTGAATTTTGTTAGTTCAATGTGGTAAAAGTTAAAATGATGTCTTTTATCTGGAACGATGGGTTCTTGGAAATGACCAGAAGCAGTTACAACTTTGAAATGAGTGTGTGTGAAAATGGGTAAGTGTTAGCTGATCTATGTCGATTGCTGAGGCTTGTGTGGTTTTACTCTAGGCTGGAGAAAGAATCTGGATTTTTCTTCAACATGAAGTACTTTGAAGACAGTGTAACAGCTGGTGAATGGGACGATGTAGAGAAGTACCTCTCTGGATTCACTAAACTAGATGATAATAGATACTCCATGAAGATATTTTTCGAGATACGAAAGCAGAAATACCTTGAAGCACTTGATAAGTAAGTTTTTTGTTTTCTCGAGATTCAACTATGTTATTGAGTCATCGACTTGTTGCGACTTGTGAGATGAGGATGTGGGCTTTCAGTATTCAGAGTTTCTATAAATATTCTTCTTTTTGCTTTTCATAGGAAAGATCATGGCAAGGCAGTTGAAATTCTTGTTAAGGAGTTAAAAGTATTTTCGACATTCAATGAAGAGCTTTTTAAGGAGATTACCATGCTTTTAACCTTAACAAACTTCAGGTAAAGTCTTTACTATCTTAACACTTGTAATTATGTTTGTCTGAATGACGTATATAAGAGAGGAATTTGAACGACAATGTTTTCTGCTTCTTCGCTGTTGAGTTGTAACTGGTTTCATTGACCACTGGATTATATGCTCCTGTGGTGTTGATGTTTTAGCAATAATCCTTTTACTTGCCATGTTTAAGGGAAAATGAGCAGCTTTCTAAGTATGGAGATACTAAGTCTGCAAGAAGTATTATGCTGGGAGAACTTAAAAAACTAATTGAGGCAAATCCTCTTTTCCGGGATAAACTTCAATTTCCCAGTTTGAAAAATTCAAGATTGAGAACCTTAATAAACCAAAGGTTCGTTTAACCTATGGTACATATTTATCTCTTAACTGCTTTACTTTTTATGCTGGAACAACTAACTAAAGATGCTTCTACTGAATTGTAGTCTGAACTGGCAGCATCAGCTTTGCAAGAATCCAAGGCCTAACCCAGACATAAAAACACTCTTTGTTGACCATACTTGTGGGCATCCAAATGGCGCACACGCTCCTTCTCCTGCAACTAATCATTTAATGGGTTCGGTCTCCAAAGTTGGAGGCTTCCCACCTTTAGCTGGTCACGGTGTAAGTTGTACTAAGATTAAAGCTGCTTGTGTTGGATCAGTTTTTTGCAAAAGAATTTAACTTTGCCTATATGCATATCTCTTGGCTCAGCAATTTCAGCAAACACCAGCTCCTCTTACAACGTCTCTTGCAGGATGGATGCCTAATCCATCTGTACCACACCCTACTGCTTCTGCTGGGCCCATTGGCTTAGGTGCCCCCAACAGCGCTGGTAATGTTGTCATGACTAATTTTATTTTGATTTTTTTTGTCTCATAGATTTATTTACTTAAATTATTGTTTGAGCGATCACTGAAAGTGCCATCCTAGTTTAGATCACCGTTATCTAGTTGGTTTTATGTAATTCTTAGACTGCTTGAACTGCGTAGAAAATGTATGAATATATTTGCCAAGTTACATTTTCCAGAGTTTTAAACTGCATCTATGGTGGATAACATGCAATGTTTTGTTTAATTTCAAAATATTCTTGGTTATGGATAAAAGAGTGAATGAAAATATATAAGTTAATGTCAGATAACCTTGATGTGTCATCTTACATATGGAGCTAAGTTTCTTTCTATTGCCATTTTTGTTGTTCATAAAATGTAATGTCAGATAACCTTGATGTGACATTCTGTTTGCGTGTTATTCTGTTTGTCATTAGATACCTCGACAAAATCTGTATTCATCCTTTTCTCCTTACAGTATCTATGCTAAAGCGTCCCAGGACTCCTCCAACTAATAGCCTAGCAATGGATTATCAGACGGCAGATTCTGAAAGTGTATTGAAGAGACCCAGACCTTTTGGCATTTCAGACGGGGTATTAACAGCTCCTTATAATTTTCGAGCTTAAGTTCTCTTCTTCAATACCTTAGAAGTTACAGCCCTTTTTGAACATTTTGCAGGTTAATAATCTTCCAGTCAATGTCTTGCCAGTCACATATCCAGGGCAGAGCCATGCTCATGCATCTTATTCTACCGATGACTTACCCAAAAATGTTAGCAGGGTTTTAAGTCAGGGTTCCACCATTAAAAGCATGGATTTTCATCCCGTACAGCAAACTATTCTTCTTGGTTGGTTTTCTTCATAAAAGCATGCATCTTTCTTTTAAGTTATCTTGTGTACAGCAGAGTTAGGTGCAAAATATGTATCAGATAGCATGCATTTTTATCTTCTCAGTATAATCTCCTGACTTTATTTTGCTCGTTATGTTGGATTTTCTTTTGCTTCCTAGTTGGGACCAATCTTGGTGATATTGCAATATGGGAGGTGAGTAGCAGGGAGAAGCTTGTTTCCCGAAGCTTTAAAGTTTGGGATCTTGCTGGTTGCACTGTGAATCTACAGGTACAGTTCACGTTTTTCTATTGATATATAACAGTTGGAAAGACAATATCAATTGGGCGACTTTTCGCCTGTTAGACAAAAATACAGAGGATTTTCTTTGATTGTCATTCTAGTGAGGATCAGCCCAAGGTTAATAGCTAAGTTACCTGAGATAACTCATAAAAAGCTTTCACTATGGTAACATCCTTTATCATGGACATGTTTCCTTTTGCTGACTCAGTTATCTGATGTTATTCTTGTGCATTAGGCTTCACTTGCTAGCGAGTATACTGCAGCAGTAAACCGAGTTGTTTGGAGTACTGATGGAGGTCTTCTGGGTAAGATATGATCTTGTAGGTGTATTGTTTATGGATGGCCGTTGTGTTTTATGGTAATGTCTATTTACTGTTTCAGGTGTTGCATATTCCAAGCATATCGTGCATATCTATTCATATCATGGTGGCGATGACTTAAGGAATCATGTAGAGGTTTGTTTCTTACTCAGGACTTATAGTGGATATGAGTTTTCACCAACTTTTGTCTCTTTTCCTAGTAGGTTACCTTTATGCTTACTGCTTATGTTTTTGTATCATTATATGTGTATTACATAGGTATGGAATCTGTCTCCGGGAAGAATTTGTAGTTCCTCTGTTAGCAAAATTTTTATAAGTCTGTAGGATTCTGATGATATTGTTTTATTCGTTTGGTTCCATCTTTGTTTTAGCCACTGAGCAGCATTCATGGACCTTTGAAATAGCTGAGTTGCCAACACGTTGATGATTTTTTTTTTTTTTTACCATTATAGATTGATGCCCATACTGGTAATGTCAACGATCTTGCTTTCTCCCAGCCAAACCAACAATTGTGTGTTGTGACGTGTGGAGAAGACAAGACAATCAAGGTTTGCATCATGGCATATCTTTTCAAAATTAGATAATGAGATCATCCTGCTTAATATAAGTATTTTCTTTACAGGTCTGGGATGCTATTACCGGAAATAAATTGCACATATTTGAAGGCCACGAGGCACCTGTTTATTCTGTATGCCCACACCAGAAAGAGAATATTCAGGTAGTGTGGTATGCTTAAATTATCTCTTGCTCGTTATTCTATCAGATGAATTGTCCTACTGCCAGGTGTCTATTTGGAGTTCTCTTCTAATTTGTCTCTTTTGAGTTCTCTGCTCAACTAGAATTCCTTGTCTTCTTAACTTCCATCCTATGCCAAGCTTATGTTTATTTACAGCAATTCAGTTACATGTACCTATACTAATAGAAGCTTCTGCAGTGCATTATTTCCCTTTTCAATGCACGCTTATATTTTCTATCTCTGGCCCTTGAAATTGTTATGATTGGGATTTTTTTGCATTCTTTCAGTTTATCTTCTCAACTGCTGTTGATGGGAAAATAAAGGCTTGGTTATATGACAACATGGGTTCTAGAGTGGATTATGATGCCCCCGGTCGATCATGCACTGCAATGGCATATTCTGCTGATGGAACTAGGTAAATATTCTCTGTAATTCTTGTTATTCTATAAGCTTTACTTATACATCATTTTGCTCATGTTTTTTTATCTTCACATTTGCTGTAGATTATTTTCGTGTGGTACTAGCAAGGAGGGTGAATCATTCATTGTTGAATGGAATGAAAGTGAGGGAGCTGTGAAGCGAACTTACCTTGGACTGGGTAAACGGTCTGTGGGGGTAGTGCAATTTGATACCATGAAGAACAAATTCTTGGTAGCCGGTGATGAGTTCCAAGTCAAATTTTGGGATATGGATAATGTTGATCTCTTGACTACAACGAATGCAGAAGGGGGATTGCCGGTAATAGTCTATTTTATCTCATTTACTGTTAGTCTAGTTGAACGTAAAAAAATGGTTGCTAACTTAATATCTTCAGTCTTCCCCTTGTTTGAGGATCAATAAAGAAGGAACTCTGCTGGCTGTCTCAACTACGGAGAATGGAATTAAGATACTAGCGAATGCTGAAGGGTTGAGGATTTTGCACTCCGCAGCAAGCCGTGGCATTGATAGTTCTAGAATTCCTCCTGGGTCTGTTGCAAAGGTAAACATTTGTCATTTTTCGTTTTTCTGCTCTATTTTGGTGCTATTGCAGAAATACAAAGTTGACTGGATGATTTTGTTCTTAGGGTCCGTTCGTTGGGACATTTGGTACTCCAAGTTCAAGCCCTGGAATGAGTTTATCAATGGCTGAAAGAAGTGGACCAGTGGCATCTGTTACTGGATTGGTAATCCCACCTGTGAAATGTGATATTTTGTTCGGTTATCTATCATATTTAACTCATTGAGATAGTTGAGCATTTAGACTCTCCACTTCTCTTCTCTAATGAAGCTGACAGAAATCAAAGTATAATTGTTTAGTTCATGCAAACGCCTCAAAGGCAAACATTAGGACTTTCCTGAATTTCTTCTAACTTTGTTCACAATCTTTTGGTAGAATGGAGATAATCGCAGTCTACCAGATGTCAAACCACGAATTCCTGATGAGGCAGAGAAATCAAAGATCTGGAAGCTGACAGAGATCAGCGAACGTTCTCAGCTTCGTACTCTTCGACTTCCTGACAGTCTGCTACCAGCAAGAGTTAGTATCCATTATCCAGTCTTTTTTATACAAGGAATCGTTTACCTCCTTCCTAACGTTTAGGAGCTATTTTCTTACACCTACATTATGCAGGTTGTCAAGGTCATATATACAAATTCTGGAGGTGCTGTATTGGCATTGGCAGAAAATGCTATACATAAACTATGGAAATGGCAAAAGAGTGAGCGGAACCTTTTGGGGAAGGTATGTCATATTTATTGTGATAGAACATCTTGTACTTGGCTTTAAAAAAAGTCATAAGCGTATCTTCTTATATTTTTTGCTTGTTCAGGCAAACAGCAATGTCCCACCACAGCTTTGGCAGCCGTCTAGTGGAGTATTAATGACAAACGACACTCGCGAGGGAAACAAAGAAGATGTAGTTCCATGCTTTGCACTCTCAAAGAATGATTCTTATGTCATGTCATCCTCAGGAGGAAAAATTTCCTTGTTCAACATGATGACTTTTAAGGTCCTAATTATTTGAGTTACGTCTGTTGGGCTACAAGCTTCACATTCACTCACCATATTTCTTTGATTATCTTGCAGACGATGACAACGTTCATGGCACCTCCTCCAGCAGCAACTTCTCTTGCCTTCCATCCTCAAGATAATAATATTATTGCTATCGGAATGGATGACTCGTCTATTCAAATCTACAATGTCAGAGTAGATGAGGTATTTCGATTAAACTGAAAGCCTTCAAAGACTTCCATTTATCATATAAACAAACAGCTTTTGGATGGTGCTGATGTATGCAGGTTAAAAGTAAATTGAAAGGTCATCAGAAGAGAGTGACTGGTTTAGCATTCTCAAACGTTCTAAACGTTCTCGTCTCCTCTGGTGCGGATTCTCAGGTATGCGTATATGAGGCATTGGCTTTAACATGTGGTTTTATTTCTGTTTTTGTAAGTAATTGGTTTCAATCTGTATAGCTTTGTGTATGGAGCATGGATGGATGGGAAAAACAAGCTAGCAAACAGATACAAATTCCAAGTGGGCATTTGCCAAACCCACTTGCGCATACGCGTGTTCAGTTCCATCAAGACCAGACACATGTGCTTGTTGTCCATGCAAGCCAGTTAGCCATATACGAGGCTCCTAAATTAGAAAGCATGAAGCAGGTCTGCTGCTAACATTCAAATGTTTGGTAAATGTCCTTCAAGGCTTGACCTGTTTCTTTTCTAATAATTTCAGTGGATACCGAAAGAGTCAAGTGGTTCAGTTACGGATGCTGTATACTCATGTGATAGCCAGTCAATCTACGCAGCCTTTGACGATGGGAGTGTGTGTATCTTAACGGCAACAACATTGCAACTAAAGTGCCGTATTGGTCCCAATTCATATTTGCCTTCAAACCCGAGGTAAGAATCCTCTTCACAGCTTATGATCCTTGGACAACACAACAACATCAGTAACATGTGCTCTGTGTCGAACAGCTCGAGAGTATATCCAGCCACCATCGCAGCCCATCCCTCTGAACCAAACCAATTTGTAGTTGGATTGACAGATGGTGGAGTCCACGTGATTGAACCACCAGTACCAGAAGGAAAATGGGGGATGTCTCCTCCACCAGAAAACGGTGCAGGAGCAAGTGGATCCACAGCACCCGGGACAGATCAGCAGCCGAGGTGAGGTGCTCCGCACCATGGGGCCTCCCAAGTTTGAGAGGAGAGCTCTGCGAATTTAGGTTATATATTGTCTTAATTCATAGGTGAGCAATAGTGTCTTCAATTAATGGTATTGATTTTATTATTACTTTGCTTTTAAAGATTTATTTATTATTATTGGCATAGAGTTTCCATCCAGAAAGTATGTTTATTTTAGATTTCAAGGTTTGTAGATAAAGATTTGACTTATCCAATTCAGGAATACTGATATACTCCTTCCGTTTCAATATATAAGTAGTTTTGCTTAAAAGTGTGGGTATTAAAATTTTTTAACTTTTTTTAAATGAGTAATAAAAAGTTAGAGACATTATTATTTTTTTGGTGGAGAAACGCAAAAAGTTAGAGAGATTATTGTATATTACTTTGTCTTTAAATTTTTAGTAAAATATTATTTATTTAAATAATTTTATTGCTTTGGGATTTGAGAACATAATATATGAAACAAACCATTTTGCCTAAAATTAACAGTGGGAGTAATGTTTAAGAAATTCTATTCTATTAATGGGTATAGGTTTGTTCAAGTTCCAATGTGCTTACTCTATTTATACACATGACTAGAAAGTTATCCGACTAAAAGTTGACTGAATTACAAGTTTATATGCATTTATTTTATTAGGAGTTGGCAAAATATCCATCTTTAGAAAAAGACCCAAATTGGATAGCTCAAAACCCTTAAAATACACAAACAATTCCTTTATAGGAGTATTTTGGTTTTCGACTCAATCTGAACCCAGCAGATATCCGTCTCACTAAACCGTCTAAACTTATTACATTTTTTTAAACCTTTATGTGGATTTAGGTAAAAACAATCTAATACTTCATATAGTTTTGAATTATAGTTCCGGTAAATTAGGTAGGTTTGGCCGTTGGGTAGATGTCGGTAACGTGTATTGGAAACAGTTGTTTAAGATATTTTAGATATATTTGGGTTAATAATACTCCCTCCCTCCATTCCTAAAAGGATGATCTATTAGATTTTCACACATATTAATAAAACTAACTTTAGTTTTTTTTTTAATACTTATTTATTAGTTTAATAACACTAAATATCATCTCTATGTGTTCACTATTGGTTAAACACAAAAGTTAAGCCAATAGGTGTGAAATACAATTTCCGATACCATAAATATATATTGATTTTAATCTAAAACATCAAGTATTGTTGAACAAATAAAAAAAAACTAAAACATTATCCTTTTACAAACATAGGGAGTATAAGACAATAGTTATTGTTATTTTTTTATAGTATGAATGAAATGTGTTTTTATTTTTAACCCCTATTGTGTCAATGCTATTACTTGCCAATGGATTTACTATGTTTGGAACGTACGCCTGCACATCTATGTGGACCACGTTTTTAACAAGGTTAAGATAATTTGACTCCAATAACAAAAGTCTAAGATTGGCTTAAACATAAAACTTTGGTTAAAAGAGTTTTACACTATATAAATCATATACTTAATAAAACTTTAATAGTTTTAATACCATTTATATCAATAAAATCCTGATTATAGAATGTTTATAAAAAGTTTGTATACTATTTGATTGAATGTGGGACATAAGTGCATAACTTTTTGGTAAAATCGACTCAAATTAAATAAACACATATACAAACACGACACACACTTTTTATTTATTAACTTGAAAACTTGTTTTTTTTCCCACTTTAATATCATATGTTTACACATTTAATATATATATATATATATATAAAATAATATAGTTTTGGAGTTATTGATGATTTAGGGAAATATTCAATTATGCTTTTGGAAACTGTTACTAATAATTAGATTTTTTAAAACTTCATAACCAATTTACTTCCTGTTTAGAAAAAAAAAAATTATATTACAAATTGACTTCTCCTCCTAATAATCATTTTTTTTTTCCAATTCCCGTTTGTATTTAAGCTTTTCTTCTCCCTAGAAAAAAGTAAAACATAATATTGCACAAAAAATGTACAAAATTCTCATGGGCAAGCAAATCTTACTTTTAGTCAAATCACATATGGATGAAGCCTACAATTGTTATATAAATTACCTCGTATTAAAATCTACAACAAACAATTTAATAGACTTAATCATAACTTATTATTTTTTCTATATAATAACAATGAAATAAATTAAAACAATTATATCACTTTTATGAATGTGTATCTAAAAATTATGTAGTATGATTCCGCATAATGGAGAAATGCTCCCAAAACTTTGATTTTGATATTTATATATATATATATATATATATATATATATATAAACTATTGTGATAACAATATCCATTGATATACCTAACTTTTTTAATGTCACTGTAAACTTTATATAATTAGAATATATATTCACCAATTTTTTTGTAGTGAAGTGAATTGATTATAGCTTCAGTTTCATCACAAATTTTTTCTTCCGTAGAACAACCAAAGTTGTTTCATAATAATAGAAACAACCAAACGCTACTTTCATAACAAACTTTTTCTCCAGTAGAACAACCGAAGTTGTTTCAAAACAAAACACAACAAATACAATAAGATGACAATAAAATGACAATCAAAATCACGACTTATGAATTTTAAGTATATGAAAATTGTGAAAAAATAATTGGGAATCTTTGGAATTGGAAATAAAATTTAAGTATTATCATTTCAACCACCATTTGTTTATTTGAACAAGAATTATAAACAAATAAAATGTAAAGAACCAATTTAAAATCAGAACAGTTCATCTTAAAAGGGTGAAAATAAACATAAAATTGGTTTAGAATAAAATTTGCTTAAAAATGAAGCAAAAATGGAAAATAAAACACAATCTCTAATGGTCTTATAGGATATCTTTATTATTTATTTTATTTCATTTTTTGAAAAAATTGCATCTTTGAACTAAAAATGAAGTCAAGTATTGAAAATATCCTAAATTTTAACTAAATAACTAAATTTTAACTAAGTAGTAATTGCTTCAAAATTACTTGTTAGACAAAAAATGACACAAAACTATATGATTGGTTCCAAAAACGCACAACTTAAGAACCATATAAGATAATGAGTCATAATTGAGTTGTTTGAACCAAAACTACCCAATAATTAAGCCAACAACAAAAATATAATGAACTGATTAATTAAGGCATTGATTGTTATTTTGAAGTAAATTTTTGGTTTTACTTTTAAAAAACCATTTTCATAACCAATCAAGATTAATCTGAAAATGATTCCTTATTTTTTACAGAACCTAATTTTTGGAGGTTTTTCCATTTTGCAACCAAAATCTAAAATCCAAGTTTTTAGTGCAGTTGCTGTAAGATTTGTTCCCCCTAAAATACTAATTATTTTATGTTTATAAGACAATTTTAACATCATTTAGTACCTAGGAATCCCTTCAAATACCATCAAAAGAAATTTAAATTTCAAAAATACCACACACTCCTAAAAATTCCAAAAATATCATACTCTCAAATGTTTCAAAAATACTACAAACATAAAAAATAAATTTTAAGGGTTTAAAATTTAAATTTTTGGGTTTGAGTTCACTAATTAGAGTTTAGGGTTTAGTTTTGAAGTGAGTGAGTTTGGTTTTGGAGGTTTAGGATTTAAATTTAAAGTTTTAAAGTTATTTTAAATTTGTGGTATTTTTGGAACAAAAACATTTTTGTGGTATTTTTGGAACTTTTGGGAGTGTGTGGTATTTTTAAAAAATATCTAATTTTTTGTGGTATTTTTGAGAATGTCCCTATAATATTATTTGTTAAAAAAATTACCAAAAAATATAATTTTTCTTACAAAATATATTTTTCAAAAAAATGATTTATTAGTTAAATTAGAGTATTAATATTAGTTAATGAATATAATTTAAACTAGAATTTTCATTTTTCTTTTGAACATTATCCAAGAAATTAGAGAATAACAAATCTTAAAAATCATAGAAAATAATTTTTAACATTTCTCGTATCAGTTAACTTTATGAAGCAAAAAATATTATCAACCATATTTTATAATCATATATTAAAACATCACACAATTATAAAGTCAATATTCAAAAATAATCAATCCAAATAATAAATTTTACATAATTTTTATTTAATATTTTTGATAATTTTTAATTTTTTATGAGATATAATAATAAGAGAAATTTTTTGTTTGTACCATAAACGAGTGGGCTATTTTGTGTAATACCACTTTGGGCCGAAGTTGTAAAAAATGCCATAAATCGATGGTATTGTGGCATGTGGGAGATTACAAAAATGCCCCCAATTGTTTCGCACATTTGCGCGCCAAAACAGATGATCGTACATGTCATTTAATGAAAAAGCAAGTCATTAATTA
>OVBE01008064.1:0-17639 GCA_900406425.1 Iberis pinnata
CGATCGCGGTAATGACTACTCAACCTCTACGAGCAATCCTGCATAGCCCGAGTCATTCCGGACGAATGGCAAAATGGGCCATCGAGCTAAGAGAATATGACATTGAGTTTCGTAGCCACACCAGCATTAAATCTCAAGCTCTCGCAGACTTTCTAGTGGAATTGCCTCTCGAATTCCTCGTTCCATGTACGACTGGAGTGTGGAATCATTATGTTGACGGCTCGTCAAGATCAAATGGATCGGGCATTGAAATTCTTCTTGAATCACCAACCGCGGAAGTCATCGAGCAGTCTATCAAATTGAGATTTTCAGCTTCGAATAATGAGGCTGAGTACGAAGCACTTCTCGCTGGGCTACGTTTGGCGAAGAGCATGGGCGTAAAGATAATTCGCGTTCATTATGATTCCCAACTCGTCGTAAGCCAGTATAAGGGCGATTACGAGGCCAAGGATGATCGGATGACTTCTTACCTCCACCTCGTCCAAAGTCTTGTAAAAGATTTCGACGATGTTGAGATTGTGAAAATTCCTAGGAGCGAAAACACTTCTGCGGACAGTTTAGCAACCTTAGCCTCGGCACCAATAAATAGGTTGACGCGTTCAGTCCCAATCGAAGAAATCACCGTCCCAAGTATATTGCGCACCAAGGTGCACATGGTAAGCAATATTTCAGGGGAGGCAGTCTTAAACGATGAAGAAAAAATCGACGAACAAGCAAAAGATGATTGGAAATCAGAAATATGTGCCTCTATAAATACAGGCACCCTACCAGCCGACAAATGGGCAGCCCGGAGACTTAGGATAAAAGCTTCAAAGTATGTGTTTTTGGATGGGAAGTTATTTAGACGGGATGTATCTGGAATATTATTGCGATGTGTGTCTAAAGATGAGGCCAATCGAGTAATGGCCGAGATGCATGAGGGAGCATGTGGCAACCATTCCGGTGGTCGTTCTCTGGTACTGAAAATTAAGCGTATGGTCATTTCTGGCCCAAGATGGTCTCGGATTGCCAAACTTACTATCTAAGGTGCGAACAATGTCAACGACATGCTCTGACAACACACCAACCAGTTGAATGTTTAAGATTCTTGACACCTCCTTACCCATTTATGAGGTGGGCTATGGACGTTGTCGGACCTTTCCCTCCATCCTGACAACAACGATATCTATTGGTAATGGTTGATTACTTTTCAAAGTGGGTTGAAGCCGAAGCCTATGCTAAAATCCAAGATGCCGAAGTCCAGAATTTTGTGTGGAAAAAAATTATTTGTCGTCACGGTCTACCTTATGAGATCGTGACCGACAACGGTACCCAGTTTTGTTCACACTGGTTTGAAGGTTTCTGCACCAAGTAGAAGATAAAGCTTAGTCATTCAACTCCAAGATATCCGCAGGGTAACAGACAAGCCGAGGCAGTTAACAACACTATCGTTGACGGACTTAAAAAGTGACTTAAAAAGAAAAAAGGGTTATGGGCAGATGAATTAGATGGTGTATTGTGGTCATATCGTACAACTCCCGATCATCGACAAATGCAACCCCCTTATTTCTCTCACACGGCGTTGAAGATATGGTCCCTGCTGAGGTTAACGTATATAGTTTACGATGAATGATGTTACCTCAGCACGACGACCTAAATACTAACCTGATGCAAGGAAGGGTCGAAACTGTTTAAAACTCTTTACATTATTTTTCAAATATTGTAGCTTACGTACATTAACCTTCTCAAGTTTTGAATAGTTCTAGACAGACTCGACGAACTGGAAGAATTACGAGACCATGCACTATTACGCATGCAGAGTTACCAACAAATGGCGGCGCGAGATTATAACAAACATGTCAAACATCGGCATTATACAATTGGTGATCTCGTCTTACGACATGTCTTTGATAACACAAAGGAATGTGGAGCAGGAAAGCTAGGAAGTAACTGGGAAGGACCATACGAAGTCACCAACATCGTCGCACCTAATGTCTACCAGCTAACCACGTTAGACGGACAACAATTGCCTCGACCTTGGAACGGTCGACATCTGAAACTTTACTTTTAAATCTCCTTCACTATTGTAGAAAAGAACTACGTCTGGCTTGATCCCTCTAAAATGGGTACGTAGGCAGTCTTCGCACTATAAGAAAACACAGCTACTGACACAACCTTGTATTATTTTGGTTTTTGAAGGGGAGTAGGTTACCCTACTTATATTTGGAATTTTACTTACCCTACTTAATACGAGCTAAAGCCTCGTCGATTTTATACGAGCTAAAGCCTCATCGATCTTTGTACAAGCTAAAGCCTCGTCGATCTTAATACGAGCTAAAGCCTCGTCGATCTTTATACGAGCTAAAGCTTCGTTGATCTTAATACGAGCTAAAGCTTCGTCGATCTTTATCTGAGCTAAAGCCTTGTCGATCCTAATACGAGCTAAAGCCTCATCGATCTTTATACGAGCTAAAGCCTCGTTGATCTTAATACGAGCTAAAGCCTCATCAACTTTAGAAAAAGCTACAGTCTTGTCAATTTTAAATTAAGCTAAAGAGAAAAACAAGGTTATCACATCTGAACAAAGACTTCTTAAACAACCTTTTAACATAGCTTTGTCAGATCAATTCCTTAGCAAAGGTAAATAATAAGGCGTCGAAAGTTTTTGAAAAGAAGACGGTTATAAAAACTTAGCGATTCAACAAAATAAACAAAAATTCTAAGTCTAAATAAGATTAAGCCGAAGCATTTGGGGGGGGAGTCCTGTTCCCTGTCACCTCCATCGTCGAGGCTTCGATCCCACTGTTGCGAAGTCGTCCCACTTCTTCTTGGGAAAGGATTTCATGATTAGAGGCAGATTCATTGATCACCGGGGACACACCAAGGTCCTCGTCTGATAACGGGAACACTTCGACCTTGCTTAACGCGTCCTTCCAAGTTTTAAGGCTCTTTTGTAAATTTTCTACAATAGCCTCCGGTACCGAGCCACCCATCTCCTCTATAAGGCCCATAAAACCAAGTGTTCCTTCAAACGTCCCGACGTTCTTGGCTGCGGTATCAGCTGCATTTCGACCGTCCAGGTGACTTCGAATCCTCTCAAAACGAGCAGCGCATTTTTCCTGCATTTGCTGCCCCTTCTTCAAAATAAGAGCGTCTCGACCAGCCCTTTCTAATCCCAGAGTTTCTGTCATCACAGCAAGCTCGTCCTTGACGTTGATGTTTTCCTCGAGAAGACGACTTTTCTCCTTCTCAAACTCTTCCCTTTGGCTTCTGCCAGCCTCGGTGACGCGAATGTTCTCTTCATTCAGGAGAACTATATGTTGCTTCAAGTCCTCAACTTTGACCTCAAGGTCTTTTCTCTTTTGTGCGTCCAAAGCAACAGCAGCTTTGTATTGATCAAGGATTTTTTGGATTTTTGTCCAAGGAAGAAGAAGTCCTCGTCAATTTGGAGTCATAGAGGGTGATCATGGCATTCGCCGCAGCAAAAAACTGTTTCAAAAATATATAAAATACTGAGTCATTTGGAAAATAGATGCAAAGCGAAGTAAAAAAGAGAACTTACTTGAACACTATACGAGGCGTAAGTCTTAAACAGTTCTTGAGAAGGAGAGCTAGATGAACAAGGCACTGGGCGATTCAGTCCCGGGATTTGACGGACTAAATCAGCACATGTCTCGGTGTCATTAACCAATTTGGACACATCAGGGTAGGTGAAAGAGAAAGGGACAGGGTCCTGACGGGGTCGTTTTTGGAGTTGACCTTCGGCGTCGACATTTTCATCGAACAAGTCGTCGTTATCAACGAACATGTCCTCTCCACCTCCACCAGCTGGGTTCTCTTCGTCCAGGTTTATGACCGGACTCGGATTGCTTGGTAGCTTGGCGTCCTTACCAGTCTCCAATCCTTTCAACTCCCCAGCCGCGTTCCTCTTCTTGGGGCTCGACTCAACTACATGAGACTTACCTTTAGCTTTTGCTGCGGCCAGTCCCAACTTCTCCTGAAGCTGCTGAGATAGCTCGGCCTGCTCAATGGCTTTTTCTTTTTTCCGGTTTTCCATGGTTGTCTTCGCCGTGGACACTAGGGCTTTCATCTTTGAGGGTTTTTTAGCTCCTTTCTTTTCAACTCCGGCGAGTGGAGGTTTCTTCTGAGTACCAGCCTCGGCTTGCGTTTTCAGGGAGCTTTCTCTTAAGCTTTTCAAGAAATCCAATGACATGTTTGGTTTCTTGGAATACGAATAGTGTTCTCGTCTAACTGAAATCAAGAAACACATACGAAAATGTAAGAACGACGAGGCAAAATGGAAAATAAATGCAAGGTACTTACCTGAACCAAGGCGAGATAAGCTTTGTCTAATCCTGGCTGCGTCCACTTCAGGCCACTTGAGAATGGAAGCTTTTGATAACTTGTCGACCGAGTCCAGAAAGCAATCCGGGAACGCCTCCAAGGGAAATGGTTTATCGGCAAACAACAACAAAAAATGTGTGTTAAAACATTCGTAAAACGAGACACTATGACCAATCGAAGCACTACCAATCTCTAATGCCCAATTTCGCAAAAATTCTGTTCCTAACTCAAGCACAGCCGCGTCGTTAATTTTAACGTAGAAATATCGCCTCTTCCAGTCCCAAATTTTTCCCTTAGCCCCGGTGAGAGGAGTGTACTTCGGCCTCATCCTCACATAGAAAAAGTTGGTATCAAAATTTAGGGTATTCTCCCCATTCTTTATAGCTTTGTGTACTTTGTGTATAGTAGCCAGGAGGTCGAAGAAGTCAATGGATATGTCATTCCCTATCTTGTTGCCCAAGAGAAGGATTGCCGTTATATTACGAACCGCCACAGTTGACAGCTGTGACACGGCCATACGACGTCTAGCGCAGAATGCCATTAGCAGATGAGGAAGTGGAAACCAGAGGTTAGCATCGGTAAAGTAGTCTTCAAAAAGTGTGAAGTAACCTTCAGGTGGAGACCACGGCCGTTTGAAATACTGCGGAATCCTAAATTTGAGGTTGGTGTCGTCAATCTTACATAGCACACAAAGCGTGGCCAAAGAATCGTGCGTCATCTTCGACGGACCAGATCCCGTAAAGAAATCGCCTTCTTCTAGATCAGTCTCAGAGGTACTTGCTTCGTCGAGGAAAGGCCCCAAATCTATTTGTGGCAGGAAATATTCTTCCTCAGCTGAAGCCTCGATGATGACTAATTGATCAGGGGCTTCATTCTCTGGGATGGATTGATGGACGACCAGCTGCTGATTTCTAGATTCAGTCGTCGAACCTACCTCGTTTGACATGACTTATTCCTTAACAGTTATTAATTGAAGATCACCGGACATTACTCAGAAAAGTCAGCGACGAGTTTTTCCGACGACAAAACTGGCCGGAAAATCAGCGGCGGAGCAAAAAACAAAAAAGGTGCAAAAATTCTAAACCTAGAGAGAGAAAGCAGAGAGAATAGAGAGAGAAATGATACCTGTAAGCGCAAGAAGAAGATGAGAACATAAATGAAGGGTGGACCCTTATAATAGCTGATGTGGAATGTGAAAAGACTCTTACTCGAACGGTCACAACGCTTCAAAACTGTAAAAAACACTTTTTCTCTCTACCACCTCGTCGATATTAATTAAAATTTGCTTCCTCGTCTAATTACAGTAAAGTATTACTTTTTTAATCGACCATCCATACCCCATCGGGTGAGTACGGCGTCGAGATAAAGTCTTGTTTAATCAAAACGAGTTTTATTCCGTTGAATTCATCGTCTCGTCGCCAAATCATGACAGAAACTCGTCACTAAGGTTGGGACCTCGGTGATTGTCGCTACGTCTGACCCACTATACTTTTCAAATCATCGACCGACCAAAACAAATGATCGCTTCGTCGATATAAAATACACTTCTTGAAATGAATATACTTATTTTAGTCTCGATGCCCATCAGATTTCAGCCTCGTCGACTAATCCCGTATTCCTTACTTCGTCGAATTAAAAACATTCTATTGAGTCCTGAGAGAAGTGCTCAGTCGACAAGTATCTCGTCGACTTGAGGGGGAGTAACTGTTGGGCCAGGATTTAGCACCCACTAAAGGCCCAACATTAAATTAGATCTAATCCGAAAAAAGGCCCATTAATCGCATGTGGTGATTGACTAGGTGATGACACCTGTCAAGTCACTGTTCACCGCACTATAGTCTGATTAGAATCAGTATAAATAGGAGATGAGGTCGATCTAAGGTAGGGGTCGGAGAAATAGTGAGAGAGACAGTGAGGAGATAGAAACAGAGAAATCGCCGGTATCGACAAAGTGAAAAGATAGTAACCAAACAAAGTATCACGTCTATAATAAGCTAGTCTACTAAAATTACATTGACTTTAAACAATGCCTCGTCCATAACAATTGGAAGACAATCAATACGCTTACATCAATTCATAGCCGAAGTAAAAGAAGAAAAATACATTAAGGAGACCGGTTAAACAACTTCTAATCCTATAGGTACGGATCTCCAGCCATATGAATATTTCCGTCCGATAGGAGCTCAGAATAAAGAGCATTTCCTGAAATATCAAGCTTTAAGGATACGTGATAAGAGTAAATGAGGATTTGTAAGTGTGCGCCATAATATTTTGGCAAGTAAAGCTTTGTCAAACAAATTCAGTTCCCGAAATCCCAGTCCTCCAAAGCTCTTTGGTGTTTGTAACTTTTTCTACGATATCCAAGTAATATGAATAAATGAAAGAGATGGAAAAATAAACAAATAATAAGTGCATATTTATTTTTTTATACAAAATTACATTATAGACACACACAAAAATTGGTTGGGTTCACTTGCACCCTATAAGTATAAAGTGCATCTGCTCCGTTATGTGTCCATTATGCAATATTGCACTGTGTTCACAATGGATTCCAACCGTATGTTGGGATCAAAAACGGTCACGATGAAACTAATACCTCATAAAGTTGCTACAATCCGAATCGATGGAGCATGTTAACCGAAGTTACAAAACTTTCATAAATACGTTTCGGAGGAAACACACAACAGACGTCGAACAGTTAGGCATCCACCTATGTACTCTTTACTCCTTAGTCGAGAAGGTTTTGTGCCACCAAGTTTTCCTATCACTAAGGTTTTAACAAGGCATAATGGTTCGCTTACGACCAACGTTTGTGGAAAGTTAAAGACCACGACGAATACATTTTGGAGCAACGACAAGAAAGTCAAGACTTTTCGATAAACGTTTTAGGCTCCGAACGTTGTTGACGAAGACGCACGAGAATACAAATGCTAAACACCCAACCAGCTTGCTGGTTTGCAAGTTAAACATCGCACGATCAGCTCGTCAACTGGCGAGCTGAATCTCACAGGTTCAGCTCACCAGTTGGCGAGCTGAACGTCACATGTTCAGCTCGCCAACTGGTGAGCTGGATCTCGCAAGTTCAGCTCGCCAACTGGCGAGATGGATCTCACAAGTTCAGCTCTCTAGTTGGCGAGTTGAATCTCGCAAGTTCAGCTTGCCAGTTGGTGAGCTGGATCTCACAAGTTCAGCTTGCCATTCGGTGAGCTGGATCTCACAAGTTCAGCTCGCCAATGGCAAGATAAATCTTGAAACTCTCGTCTCTTGTTTCGTATCATTCCGAAGTTTTGTTGCGACCAAAATCGTCAAACTTATTCTTTTCGTACAAATGTCGAGATCATTGTATAAAACAAAAACGGGTATAACCTAAATGTCAATGATTATCTCGACTATACGATTAAAAGTATCATACGAAACTATAACGACTAACTTGTCGCAAAGTATGTATCGTGTCGTTGTACGAAAGACCGATTATCCCATAAGAATCATAAAATTACCTAAACCACATAACGGCTCGATGATGCCTAAAATGCGATAAACAGCCCACTTACGATTCTAGGTGAGAGTTCGGCTCAAGTACGATGGCGGTTAAAACTTGTTCCGCAAGCCATAAAGAAATGGAAGGAGTGAAGAAAAAGAATGTTTCCAGAGAAGAAAAGGAAGATTTCTGGAGAAGATTGGAGACCGAAAAGGAATACGGATCAACCCAAAAGCCTATATAAGAGAGATGAGGAGGAAGATATGGGACACATTCAATTCTTCGCACAAGAAAACTTAGGGCTTTAGAATATTTTCCGCATTTTTTAACGAGCTGCGACTCAATTAGGTTTACTAGTCTTAGGTGTTCGTACTATGGAATTTTCTAACAGCTCACGTAGCCAAGGCTTATCACTTGTTGTAACGCACTCATACGCAAATCCATAATAAGACCACTTTTGCCTTCTTTTTTTCTTGAATTTTCACTTGTATTTTACTGTTTTCGTGTTCTGATCTTTCCGCGTTTTGACTCACATAATTCTGGGATGTCTGGAAAGTTAGAGTACGCTCTGATTTTCCATAACTAACGGAAATCAACAGTGCGAATCTCGGTTCCCACAGTTTAGCGCAAGAGGAGGGGGACAAGTGATTTCTTTCACGTCAAACAACCAGTTCAAAAACATGAATACCAAAACTCCAACAACCAACCAGCTCGTGACGGTCTTCCACCACACGAAAAGATTGAGCAGACTCCGCCAAAAAACATCATCGCAGTCAACACGAACGCAAACACTGCAGCGTTCGAGGAGATTAAGAAGATGTTCTCGACTCTCGAAAAGAAGTTGGAAGAACAAGATAAGCTGACAAGCTCTCTTGCGAAGCAGTTGGAAACCCTAACCGCAAGAACCAAAGCCATCCTCCTGCGCAGAACCACTAAGCTCCGCGGGAGAAAAATTGATTTCGTGACCTAACATAACGGGACAGAAAGCATGCAGAAGGAGTCGCCAAAACAAAATCCTGACGAGGTAACTCCTGATGTGACATTAAAAAGCAACCTTCCGCTTCTCAGTGAATCTTGAGCTCAGTGAATCGTCCGAAGGATCTGATGAAGATGCGGACGAACATCCTAGGAGGGTTAGAGACCGTTCGACTTGACAAAATCCACGATTTGACCATGACTGAGGAAGAAGAAATTATCTTTTGGGTGGAGCATGAGAAACAAGCCGAGGAACAAGCTCAAATCATCAGTAACAAACGCCGAAAAGCTCACAAGGCTACTGAGGATGATTCCGACGCAATTCGCGATCTCAACGAATCCCTCGAAACAACCATAGCCAAAATACATGCGGTAAAAATGTAAATCCACCATGCTACTAGCGCAGCCCCGGAAATCGACCGACTCCTTGAGGTGGCACATAGAACTCCGTTCATGGCTCGTATAACTAATGCCCGGATTTTGGACCCCGGAAAAGTCAAAATCTCGATGTACGATGGTACCACGGATCCGAAAGCACACTTACAAACTTTTCAGATTGTGATGGCAAGGTCGTAACTAAGGGAAGACGAAAAGACGCAAGCCTCTGCCTTTTTTTGTCGAACATCTCCATGGGGCAGCTCTCGAATGGTTCTCTCAACTGAATTTTTGAAAATTTTATTATTTTTAAATTGTTTGTTAAATTCTTAAAATAATTTTAGGAATTTATTTATTTATTATGGAAACTTTTTAAAAATTTTAATTTTATAGATATTTTAGCTTTAAATTTTTAACTTCTATCTTTTATTGAAATTTTAAATAATTAGACACTTTTATTTATTTTTTCAAATCTTTCTTGAATTATTTAGGAATTTTTTAATTTTTTCATTTTTATAGACATTTTTACAATTTTTACTCATAACTATATATATATGAATAACTAGGAATAACTGGTCAAAATTGCATATTAAAAAACTAGGATTAACTAGCCAACATAGCTGACACATGCGCCGCCAAAAAAGAATAACTAGGAATAACTCGATTTAACTTTTCGTATATTTGTACATAGTTATACCTAGTTATCTGGTTATTATTCTATCCACATAGTAATTTTTTGACCTAAAATGTGAAACTAGTTCAACCATAATTTTAATTAAAGTTTTTTAGTTAAACCACATGAAATATAAAATCAAAATACATTTAACATGTTCTTGTATAAAAAATATTTTCAAAAATATACTAGTTACATCATTTTGATAATTCAAGTGCTTAATTTTTATAACAATGCCTAGTAGTATAAGGCATTGAATGCAAAAGTTGAATTGGATACAAATAATTTCAAAAACATTATTACATAACACTGAGATGATTAATATATCAAAAATTTGATGTAGACTCCTTTGTAAATCACAAATAATATATTATATATTTTTTCCATTTTTTCACAAATTTTTAATTTTGACATAATTGTCCTTGTTTTTACAAAAAAAGACACAAAGAAGTTAACATGTTTTTGTAAAAAATATAGTTGTAGAATTATATTAGTTACACCATTTTGATAATTCAAGTGCTTAATATTAATAACAATGTCTAGTAGTATAAAACATTTGATGCAAAAATTGAATTGGATACAAATTTTTTTTTTTAAAGTACTACACAACAGTGAGATGATAAATATTACAATGATAAATATTACAAAATTATGATGTAAGTTCGATATTATACAACAAATTTAATAACTATTTTTTACAATAATTGAATTTTTCACATTTTTCTATAACATGTCACTATTTTTTCCAAAAACATAAATTACATTAAGTATCATTAGAGTTACATAGTTGTGCCAAACTGAAAGCAATATATAATACAAGTTATTACTAGTTCCAACATTATCATTAAAAATGTTCAAATCGTAGTCATAATACAAACATGAAATTTTTTCGATTCCATTTTATCTCGACTCCGTCTTCCGAATAAAATCCTCTATAAACAAAAATGTATGATTGTACCTCGCCTTTTGTCCATTATCCTCTGCAATATTTTTTTTTTAAAATATTATTGTATACTAGATGTTCTAGTTAAACCAGCAAACGTAATTAAACCTAGTTATCTAAGTAAAACCTGTAAACATAGTTAAACCATGTTATCCCAAGTTAAACCAGTAAACGTAGTTAAACCCAGTTATCCCAAGTTATGATATTTCGCAAAAGTGTTCTTCACCACAATTCATATCGATTTTCACATATAAAACCACAAAATTTAGGGGTTAATATCCTATTCGGCTAATACAACATGTAATTCCAGCTATGGGTATTTAAGATTTATTAAAATCTTTAAAACTAAACTCATTCACTATTTCAAATCCCTAAATAAAAAAAAGAAGAAGAAGAAGGTGTACCTGGATGAGCAGAAGGTCTTGACCAAAACTGAAGAATCCGAGTTGACCTTGAGAAAAAAAAGAAGATGAAAAGGAAGAAGAAGAACGTAGGCGTCGGGAGGAACCGGGTTGGTTGGTTATCGCTTTTAATTTTTTTAATTTAAAAAAAATGGCAAAATTATCTAATCATTATTTCATTAATCAAGTGGGACACATGAGATCAAATTGGCAACTTCAGATTATTTTTTAATCAATTGGGCTAAACTAGATTTTTACCTTTCTAATGAGATAGATCGCTTACTTTTAAAAATTAGACTTTTAATCGGTTTTTCATTTTGTTGAAATTTTGTTTCAGATACAGATGATAAATTCAATTAAGTTGTTTTTCCGAAGAAAAAAAATTAGCTTTTTTTTGTCTGCAACCTATTAGATTAGATAATTTAGAAAAGAGTTTGATACAAAAGGGATAATTGCTAGTTCTTGCAAGAACAACCAGCTTATCCAAATATTAGTTTCTATCTCTAGAGATATGAATATAAGAAAACACATTCACTAATTTACCAAGTCGGTAAATATCTCTTAGCAACTTGGTACATAAGGATCTCCATATAGTCCTTTCCCCATCAAATGTAGATTCCTCAGAAGCCTGTTGAATGACATTACAAAGGCTTTGGCAATCACCATACACTATGATTCTAGAGTAACAAAGGCGATATAGTTGGAGCAGAGCTTCATGGAGTGTCGTTGCTTCAGCCTCAAATGGAGTGGAAACTGAGCACGGAGAAGAAGAACCTTGCATTAACACATTGTCATGTTGTGTAAGGATCCACCCAATTCCAATATTTTTTGCAGGTGACACCCAAGACGCATAAGTGAATAAGGAGAGCAGAGTTGTATCTTGGACACATGAGAGCTGTCGGGGCATAGTTAGCCTAGTTTTCACTTTCTCCATAGTTATGGCCCTATGGAACTCAAGTGCATCATAGACAGCTTTGTTCACTACATCTAGAATGCCCCATTTTGGATTTTCATAGATCAATGCATTCCTCCATTTCCATATTCTCCACAGTAGATAGGGGCCGAGCATAATGTTGAGCTGAGCAGCATCATTATCTGCATCAGAGAGAGGTAATTTAAGTGATAGCACATGATCCAAGTTCTGGGAAATATCATCAGTTATATTAGATGCAGTAAATCCCTAGAAAGGTGCTAGGCTCCAAATTTCATATGATACTTTACATTGGAAGAAGAGGTGGGAAAGTGTTTCATCATGTTCACCACAGTCTAGGAAAATTGTAGAAAGTCTGATCTCTCTTCTTTGTAGAGATACAAAGACTGGTAAAGCATGATGGATCATTCTCCAGACGAAAAACTTCAACTTTTGTGGGGTAGGCAAGCTCCACAGTTCCTTAACCACATATAAGGAATGATCTGGCAATTTTTGGTGATGTTTTGCATCTCCCTGTGCAGCATAGTATCCTAACCTGATTGTGTATTGGCCAGTCTTAGAGTCTTTACACAAAGGAATATATGGGTTGTTGATCTTGCAAGGCTTTATTTGATGGACTAACTGCTGATCTTCAGAATGCAATAAAGTCTATAGCTTATGTGGACACCAATAGGTTCTAGAAGTCACCATTAAGTCACTGATTGTAGTATCTGGATCCTGTACTCCATAAGTTAATATTGCAGCTCTGTAATCTAGTGGAGAAAGCCATTTGTCCTTTCATACTCTGATGCGCCTACCTTCACCTATATTCCAATAGAGCCCCTGGTTTATAAGATTTAAGCCAGTAATTAGACTACGCCAGGCATGGCTTGAGTTAGATATGTGTACAGTATCTTGGAAAGGTAATGTGGGGTAATACTTAACTTTCAAAACTTGGGACAGGAGTGATAATTGATCGTTTAGCAGCCTCTAGGCTTTCTTAGCAACCAAAGCTATGTTGAAAATTTGAAGATCACGAATTTCTACACATCCCTGAGCCTTTGCTCTTGTGACCTTATGCCAAGTTATCTAGTTAATTTTCTTGTGATCCATATTAGCTTGCCACCATAACTTTCGCATTAAAGCAGCCATCATTTCAAGCAGCTTATGGGGTAGGAGGAAACAAGTCATAGCATATGAAGGAATAGCAGTTACAAGAGCCTTCAACAATATCTCCTTACCCGCTTGTGACAATAACTTGCTTGACCAGTGCTCAAGTTTTCGTTTTACCCTCTAACATAGGTAAGAGAAGGTATCAGTTTTATTCCTCTCCAATGTTTCTGGAAGACCCAAATACCTTCCCATTCATCCCATTTGACTAATAACAGTAAGCTCCTTCATTCGAAGACAACAATATGGTGAACAATGCTTACTAAAAGTTATTGTTGATTTCAAGTAGTTCACGTCCTGTCTTGAGATGGTGCCATAATATTGGAGACATTCCATCAACTGCCTACATTCCCTATCTTCAGCTTTACAAAACAGCAAACAGTCATATGCAAAAATCAGATGAGAGATTGCAGGGCCATTTGCACTTGCTCTAAAGCCATGTAGCAGATCTTTTGAAACCATATCCTATAGTAGATAAGATAATCCTTCTGAAACCAAAAGGTAGATATAAGAGGACATTGGATCGCCCTGTCTTATACCTCTTTTTGGTTTAATTTGTCCCACAAGTTTACCATTCAACAGTAGGGAATATGTTGGGGTGGTGATGCAAGCCATTATCCATCTACACCAGATGTCCGCAAACCCTAGTTTCCTCAACATAAACTCAATAAAGTGCCAGTTAACTTTGTCAAAGGCTTTGACAATATCAAGTTTGATGGCCATATAAGCATCAACACACTTTCTGGTTTGAAGAGAGTGTATCAATTCATGTGCTATTAGCACATTGTCTGATATGCTTCTCACAGACAAAAAAGCTTACAGTTGTGGGGAGATTAGACAATGAAGCCAGGGTTTAAGCAGCTAAAGTTTTGAAATGATTTTATAAGCTACATGTGCCAAACTAATAGGTCTAAATTCCTTTGTTGTTCTAAGATTATTATTAGTTTTGGGGATTAGGCACAGATGGGTATGATTTACAGTTGGGTCCAATTGGCAGGTAGTGAAAAAGTGATGGATATATGTTTTCATAGAAGATTCAATGGTAATCCAATGGTGTATAAAACTTGTGGTGAGCCCATCTAGGCCTAGGGCTTTGTCCTCATTCAAATGCTAAATAGCTCTTCAAATTTCCCCACCTTCAACAGGTTTTGTTAGGGAGTCATTCATGGCCATGCTTACTCTTGGCTGGAGATTAATGAAAGGAGAGTAGTTTACTGGCTCAATAGATAATGGTTGTTTAAACAGGGTAAAAAAGTATTAAGTAAAAACCTGGCAAATAGTAGTTTACGTGTGATGGATGTTTCTTGCCTCAACTTCAATCACCACCACCCTATTAAAGCTTTTCCTCTATTTCATCTTCATATGAAAGAACTTAGTGTTCTTATCCCATTTTTGAAGCCATAATATTCTGTTTTTGGTTCTAAAGAACTCTTCTTCTGCTTTGTAGGCCAAGTTAAGTTGAGATTTGACTGAAGCAACATACTGGTGATCTCTGATGTTATGTTCACGAGCTTGGTGAAGTTTCTCCTTTAACTAATGGATAATCTTCTGTGTATTAGTGTTGTTTCTTTTTTCCAGCCACAGATACTCTGCCTACATCGAGATAAAGCTTCAAAGAATTGTGTAGGAGGCAGATATAAACATTTTGCACTCCATACTTGATGCACAACTTGTTCCAGTTCCTGATTTTCTCTCCATATGTTATCATACTTGAACATAGGACTCCATGAGAGACTTCTTATGTGATTATCAAATAAAAGAGGGCGATGATATGAGCCTCCCCAATTCAACATCCTAACTAAAGCACTAAGGAAAGCATCAAACCAGTCTGTGTTGGCCATGATTCTGTCAATTCTGGTTTTGACACTGTGATTGTATCTATTACCAGCCCATGTAAATTGGCCCCCACAGCTTTTAACATCTAGTTATCCTACTTTTCTCAAGAAAGTCTTGAAGGGAATATAAGAACTTGGACTTCGAAATCTTCCACCCTGCTTTTCTAAAGGCTCCTTAATCTCATTAAAGTCTCCCATATATAGCAAACTAGTGATGTCAGAGTTGCTTCACTGACCTTCTTATGCCAAAGATTTCCAAAATATGTTCCTTTCAATAAGGGATGGCGGAGCATATATATAGTAAAACCATCTACCTTTAGCAAAAAAGAGTTATAATGAGGAGAATAGACTGATGGAAGTTCAAAAGCAATCCCTTCCCTCCAAAAAATTGTTATTCCACCTTTTTTTCCAGAAGACTGATGAGTAAAGCGGCGTTCATAGCCTAACTTAGAGAAAATATTTTGCACAAAACTATCCTTATTCATTGTTTTCGAGGAAAATATTATTTCCGGCTTATATATACGCCTAATTGAAAAAACTTGATGAATTATCAGGGTATTCCTCAACCCCTGACAATTTCAATGCAGTAGCTTCATATATCTTTGGGTGGGTTAAGAGGGTCCACCCTCCCCCATTCTCTTCAAAGTTTTAACAAGACGTTTCCTACTAGATGAGGCTTCATCCTCCAAAAGTAATTGATATGCCTTTCGTTTTCTGCCAAGTTCAGCATCTAGTGCCAGTGTCTGCACCATGTTAGTAAAAGATGGAACAATGTGATCTTCTTGGTCAGAAGGAGGATTAGCAGCTGGTAGAGCAGGGATTGAGTTTTTCTCCTCAACAGCCTCTAAAGGAACATACTCAGCTTCTACTTTATTTTGCTTATCAGGACCAAAATGTTAGCATTTGAAGTAATCAGGGAACCACTTCCTAGTCCATCGATCGGTGACCACCATCCAATCTCTAAAGGTCTATGTATGTTCTTTTTTAAAGAAAAATAGGACATTAGTAGAATCCAGGATGCGAAAGGTAATTTTGCCTTCCATCTTCTAAGCTTTGGGCATAGTATATTTCATTACATGAGTGTTTTGCTGGATAGGATGAAGAGATCGTACTACCAAGCTGAATTTATTTGCTTCTTCGCGTCTACTCTGACCATCCTGGGTGGGTTGAAAAAGAGACCGATCAGAACCTAAGTTTATATGTTGCATTGATTTTCAAAGATCATTAGCCATAATGATCAAAGAAGGAGAAAGATTAGACAAAGAAGAACTTAGCTAAGAGAGCCGAAAAGAACTGAAGAAATCTGATAGAACTAAAGCGAGAGAGAAAGAAGAGAGCTTGGAACTGCATAACCACATAAATCTGAAACATGCAAAGAAAGAACCCCAGAAAACAGGGAATGTAAGCACCGGAGAAAATCATTGGAGGGTCATCAGAGAGTCACCGGGACTCATTTAAATTCCATATACAACTTTGTAACTAAAAATCAATCTAACATCAAAAGGTTTTTTTTTCTTCTTTTAGTTTCCTTTTTCGAATCTGAAATTTTCTTCTACAAGTGTTGTTTAAAAAAAATCAGTTAAGCTGCTTTATAATATATTTTTGATTTTGAACCGGTTACTTCATTTTGATTTAGATTATATGGAATTATTTATCCAAGATTAAAACACACTTATTTTATGGAATATTAACAATATACAAATTAGGGGGTGAGCACGGAGCGGATATCCGGAAAAATTGCAGTATTCGTGATCCGCTCCGTTCTGTTAAAAATAGTTAATATCCAATCTGCTTCGCTCCGAAAATTTTTTCGGATATCCAGAAAGTCTAGATATCTGAAATTTTTACTAATATTGACGGATATCCGCTCCGATCCTATCTATTTTTAAAATATAAAAATTCATAAAAATAATAAAGATTATAATTTAAAACCTAGAAAGTACAAAAATAAGAGAAAAGAGACAGATTGATAAAGTCTTTTAAAAATTATATTTTCAAACAAATTTTATGTATTTGTTTAATAATATATTAATTATTTATATTTCAATAAATGTAAACCGTCTAGAGTTAAGACTTAAGGTTTATTCTCATAAAATAGATCTCATGTATTCTAATAATATTATTGCTTTTGTGTTATTATTATAATTTCATAAATTTTATACTACTATACATATATATATATATGTATAATTATATATATTATAGCTATACGTAAAAGTTACAGATCGGAGTGGATATTCGGTCTTTCCAAAAATAATGTTTGTATTTGTTCCGGTTTTTCTACAGATACTATATTTTACTATTTATTTTGCTCTGTAACCTTACGGATATTCGTATTTTTAAAATCGATTCGAAGCAAAAAACGGATCAGAACGAATCTAACAAATATTTTTTCCGAACCTAATACAAATATAGTTGTAAATAGAGGCGTGACTTGAGGCAATGCAATAGAACATTTGTCCAAGGTAACAGAAAAACTGCTTAACACTAATAGATGGTCTATTATAGACAGCATTTAAAAATAATAGGTTATATATATATATATATATATATATA
>OVBE01008065.1:0-17637 GCA_900406425.1 Iberis pinnata
CCACTCATATTGTTTAAGTCTAGTAACCAATGGTTAACCAATTTAATTTCATTAATGGCATTTAATGCACATCAACTCAATGTCTCCAAAACATCACTCAGTCTATTTTTATGGAGAAAAAGTAAGAGGAAAGTTGATGATACATTTGTAATTCAACAAATACCATAATACCACATGTTTATGGTATAGGATGAAAGAATATGTCTTTATGGTAGATTTGGCAATAATGTGTATCACTTATGGTAGTTTCAAAAATAGCCCTTATATATACCCCCCCCTCTTTTTTTCTTTTTTATGAGATTGTTTTTTGTTAGTTTCATCAATTTTTTTGGCTAATCTCAATTTTTTGTGTGACTAATTTTTTTTTTATTACTTATTTTTGGGGTCTAGATTTATGATTTATGGTTTATATATATATTTTCTTTTTTTTGGGGGGGAGGGGGGGGGGTTTGGGTTTATATTTTGGATTTAAGGTTTATGTTTTGGGGGGTTTTGGGTTTATATTTTGGGTTTAGAGTTTATATTTTAGGGTTTGATTTTATATTTTGGGTTTATATTTTGGATTTTGGGTTTATATTTTAGGTTTTGGGTTTATATTTTGGGTTTATGGTTTATATTTTGGGTTTAGAGTTTATATTATGGGGTTAAGTTTTATATTTTTGGTTTTTGGTTTATATATTGGGTTTTGGATTTATATTTATATACAANATGATTTATATTTTGGGGTTTATGATTTATATTTTGGGTTTAGAGTTTATATTTTGGGTTTTGGATTTATATTTTTGGGTTTGGGGTTTTGGGTTTATATTTTGGGTTTTGGTTTTTACTTTGGGGTTTTCGGTTTCATTTTGGGGTTTTGAGTTTCTATTTTGTGGTTTTGGGTTTCTATTATTTTCAGTAGTCTGACTATTATTTTCAGTAGTCCGACTATTCTTGTGTTTAAATTTTATTAAACAAATTCACTATCTAAATATATATATATATATATCCATTTTTAATAATTTTAGTAATGTTAGATTCATAAAAAAGTTTGTGTTTTTTAATGTAACTTTTGTGATTATATTTTTTTAATATAATTTTATTTGCAAAATAATGAAAGATGATGGAATTTAGAAAAAAATGAAGGACATGGAAAGAGAAGAGAATACATGTAAGAAAGTGTGAGAGAGAGAAAAGTTAGAATAGAGATATGTGATGCATATTAAAATCGAAAAACTAATTATACAATTGCAAAGACTATGAGCACAATTGCAAATAACACAAAGCCATCCTTCACCCTTCATGGGAACACAGCCACAACCACAATTCGTACTTCTATTCTCAATGACAAGTCCTTGTGAATTGAGTTTCTTGTTGGCTATTTTGTAGGTGAGGCACCACACATTGGTAAGGTCCATGCTACGGTAAACCGTATATGGAAGCGCGAAAGCACTACAAACCGTATTGATGTTCAATTCTTGTCTGAAGACACTGTCTTATTCAAAGTTGATTTCGCTGATATGAGATCTCGCATTTTCCGCCGCAAGTATTGACATATAGCCGATATACTTCTTGTTGTCCAAGAATGGACACCATCACAAGCTCAATCTAAACCATCGTTATCATCTATGCCCTTATGGGTTGATTTTATAAATGTTCCTAACTCTCTTTTTTCTCGGGCAGGATTGAAATACCTAGGAGACATCATAGGAGAAGCTCAACATCTCCACCCTAAAACAGAGAAATGCTTGCGGCTAGATATATCTCGAGCTCTTGTGCTTCTGAATCTTGACAATACTCTTGTTGATGCCATACAGCTTGAGGGACATTCTACTCCAATTCAAATCACCTACCTGTGGCTTCCCCCGAAGTGCATAACATGTGCTACATGGGGTCACAAGTTCAATGATTGCACAAAGAAAGCAATAGTCATTACCAATTCCAATGATACTACACAACCCATCACAGCTCCAACCTTGCAAGAAGATTAATCCCCCCAGCCATTCACGCACGTGAAGTTTCTGCTGAAGAAATCGCACCTTCTACCTCTGATCTTGTTACTCAACATATTGTAGCAGATGTTGCACGAATTAACAGTTCTAATACCTTTGCTTATACTGTTGCAGGTACCGTACCATCAGATGCTGCGAATTAAGTGGAAACAACTATTGTACCACTCAACTCACAGGCAATAGACCCATCCTCTGTCTCGCTACATGAACCGACGCTAGAATTGATCAAAAACTCCAATACAGTTAACGCCAACACTTCTTCCCTTGGAAGTGATCAACAAGGCCAGCAAGAGACTGACCCAATTGCATCTTGCTCCAAAGTGGTCCGGTCCAACCGAACTAGCCATTCACCTACCCGTGTCTCCATCCCACAACAAACCAAACAAGATGACGCTCCAATATCACAGTCTCGCTTCTCAGTTCTTGCCGTAGAAAATGATGTGGATGAAAAGGAGGAGGGGCAAATCTCTGGTTCTGAACACGTTCAACAAAAGGATTTAACTAGCAACTTGCGTTATAGTACATGCACCAAAGTAAAACCGGACCAGCAGACAACCGTCACATTACATAACAATCTGAAGCAGTTAGGCCCCAAAAACAAATCACAAGTCTCCGCGTGGAGACTTTAATGATATGTTGTTATTTACGTGGAAGCATAAGATTTTTCATCAATGGATTTTATCTACCTCTCCTCAATTCGGTTGTCTTCTTGAAACTAGAGTTCAAGCTGATAATTTCCCTCGTGTTTTGCAGGCTGCTCTCCTGGGCTGGAGTGCAATCACTAATTATGATGCGCATCGCCTAGGACGCATTTGGGTTTGCTGGAAGACTGGTGTTCAACTCACGCCTATTCTTACCTCATCTCAGCTTATTACAGTTCTTGTTACTCTCGAATCTGGTGTTGTTGTTTTGATATCTTGTGTTTATGCCTCCAATTTTCAGGTCGATATAATGGATTTATGGCGAGACTCACGTGAAAGCCGAAGACTGTGTGGCTCTGTGCCATTCCCATGGCTTTTTCTTGGAGACTTCAACAAGATATTAACCCACTCAGAACACTAAAATCCTACTCGACATTCATCTCATCAGGGCATGATGCAATTTCAAGAGTTTGTCAATGGCTGCGATCTCACTGATCTCAACTATATTGGCCCTAGGTTCACATGGTCGAACAATCACGAAGGGGATCCCATTTGGAAAAAGCTTGATAGGGCTTTGGTCAATGATGTGTGGAATATCACCTTTCCTAGCTCATATACGATTTTTGAGGCAAACAGCGTCTCTGATCATGCTCGAGGCGTCATCCATCTCACCACTCCGACTTCTCCGTCTCGTAAGCCCTTCAAATTTAAAACATATCTAACTACTCATTCTTCTTTTTTGCAGGTAGTGGACACTCATTGGTCTTCTTCACCACCGTTATATCACTCACACATGGCTATCCGACTCCTCCATTCAAAGCTTAAAACATTGAAGCCCTATCTTCGTCAACTTAACCGAAACGCTTTCATCGATCTTCTGAACCACACCCGTAACGCCTATAGTCACTTATGTCTCTACCAGGAACAAGCTCTTCAACACCCTACAACCAACAACCTGCAATCTGTTCATGAAGCTTCATGGGATTGGGCTCATCTAGCCTGTGCTGAAGAACTTTTCTTCAAATAGCGTTCCCGTATTACTTGGCTTCGAGAAGGCAATTAAAATACCAGTTTCTTTCATCGGGTGGCCACTACTAGAGTCTCCAAAAACACAATCAAACGTCTTCACCTTCCATCTGGAGTCTTCATCACGGATATCACAGAGATCAAGGCCACAACTGCCACTTACTTTCAGACTTTTCTACAATCTCAACCGACTATTGCACCGCTCCCTTAACCATTACTTGACTCTCTCATATCTTATAGCTATTCGTCACATGATGCTGATATTTTGTGTTCGCATGTTCTTCCAAGTGAGATCAAAGCGGCACTCTTCTCCATGCCCCCGAACAAAGCCCTGAGACCCGACAGATGCACCTCTGAATTCTTCAAATCCGTTTGGTCTATTGTTGGTGATGACGTGATAGTTGTTTTCCAATCTTTTTTCCTTACAGACATATACCCCGTGGAGTTAATACTACGCTGATTTCCCTCACCCCGAAAGGCGAAGATCCACAAATGATTACTGATTACCGACCCATCTCCTGCTCCAACATTATTTACAAAGTTATATCCAAGATTCTGGCTAACAGATTAAAGCTACTACTTCCGGAAGCAATAGAGCCCAACCAAAGTGCTTTTGTTCAGGGACGGCTCTTATTGGAGAACATCATGCTTGCCACAGAGCTAGTCAAGGACTATCATAAACACACTCTCTCCTCTTGCTCTACTTTAAAGCTAGATATTGCAAAAGCTTTTGATACTGTTGATTGGGATTTCATTGTTTCTGTTTTACATGCCATGTGTTAGCCGTCCTTATTCATTAGATGGATATACCTGTGTATCTCTACCGCTATTTTTTCAATCTCGGTAAATGGGGAGCTTGCAAGATATTTCTCAATTGCAAGAGGCCTACGTTAGGGTTATGCGCTTTCTCCCTATCTTTATGTTATTGTAAATAATGTGATGTCCAAGTTTCTGAATGTAGCGGCCTCCTATGATCATTTCGGCTACCATCCCCGATGCAGCAACATGGGCCTCACTAACTTGTGTTTTGCGGATGATGTTCTTGTGTTTTCAAATGGTACACCAAAATCCTTAATGGGTATTATGGACGTAATGGACAGCTTTGGTAAAGCTCTAGGCCTTCAACTCAATATCACCAAATCCTCCATTTTCCTCCCGCCACAATCTTCTCCGGACATGCTGGCTTTAATCTCACACCTCGGCATCAAGCACAATACTCTTCCCATACGTTACCTTGGGCTTCCTCTCACCACAAAGTAATTTTAACGCAACATATACCCCCCCCCCCCCTTTTGAATCGTCTCAGGCTATGTATGTCCTCTTGGGCATCTAAACTTCTTTCTTATGCAGGTCGTTTGCAGCTTATCAAATCAGTGATCATAAGCACAGTCAATTTCTGGCAATCGGCGTTCCGATTACCAAAATCATGTATCCGTGAGATAAACAGTATGTGCAGCAACTTCTTGTGGTCAAGTTCTCCTACCGACCATCATATGTCTAAACTGGCTTGGGCTAACGTATGCAAAACTAAAGACGCTGGTGGTCTGGGTATCTGGTCATTCGAAGACACTTCGACGGTATTCTCTTTATCAATAATCTGGAATCTCAAATCGGGAAAACGTTCACTATGGGCTTCATGGATCCAACACTATCTCATTTGGGATTCAACATTCTGGGATACCCCCATCTCGGCAAACGGATCCTGGCTATGGCGGAAGTTGCTACAATCGCAGACACTAGCAGCGTCCTACCTTCGTTTTAATATCGGTAACGGTATTCGCACTTCATTCTGGTTTGAGAATTGGACATCTTTGGGGCCATTTTATAATCTTGCAGGTGAACGAGGTATTTGGGAAATGGGCATTTCTAGGCATTCGTATATTGCAGAAGCAGCAAACACGGTTGGGTGGCGTATCCGTCGATCGCGAGTTCAAACTTTTTGGCACCGTCGAGACAGAATAATCTCAATACCACCACCAGATCAAGTATCAGGTCCGGATATGATTCTCTGGAAACATGGACACAATAACTATAAGCCGAGTTACTTTTCCTCTCATACATGGACACAGCTAAGTCCCTCATATCCTAAGCAACCTTGGTCATCTACTATATGTATCCACAATCTATACCCCATTTTGCGTTCATCTCTTGGCTTGCTGTTTTGGACAGATTACAAACCTTCCATCAGATGCGATCTAGGGGGATCGTCCAACCCTTTATTCTATGCGGGGAACCGGACAAAACTCGAGATCATCTTTTCTTCGCGTGCCCGTACTCGTTTACGATTTGGTCGGACTTACCAGCCAACCTTTTGCATCACCAGCTCACTCCGGACTGGAGCTCAACACTTACCTCGCTTCGCCATTCCACACTATCTTTGATTGATCGGATTCTTCTCAGACTATGTTTTCAAGCTTCACTCTATCACATATGGCGCGAACACAATAGTCAACGCCATGGAAGTCGGCCGCAATCTCACTCGCACATCAGGTTAACTATTACGCGAACACTTTGAGACCGCATTACCATTATCAAACTTACTCCACACTCCCCTCTCGCCAACTTAGGACTCCGATAGGACACACTTCATCCATAGCCTTCACGGACTTCTTGTTTTTGGTTTGGGTTATTGTCGCCTCGTCTTTGCCTTTAGGTGGTGCTCATGGGGCTGTACTCTTTTTCCCAATACTAGTTTTTTCCCACAGGGTTTCCTAGTATTGAGTTTTAACGAGGCACACATGAACACACTCCACACCTAAGGCATCTCCTCTTTCTCGGTCTCTCCTAGCTTTTATCTTGTATTTTTTGGTTCGAAAAACTTTCTTTTGTAAATAACTCCCCTATTCTTTTATCAATAAAGTTTAACATTTCATCAAAAAAATTATACAAACTTTTGTATATTCACCTAATATTAATAAATTTATGTATATTCATGCAATTAGCCCAATTAGTTTCGGAAAAAGAGAACTACCATAAAAACCTTCTAACTTTCAACATTTTTTCGACGAAAACCTAAACCATTTTTTATTTTTAATTAAAAAATTTAACAGGTATATATATATATATTAAGCAAACATCCAAAAAGTGAAAATAAAATAAATTATTTTAATGTAAATTAAGTGACCAAAAATTTGCTAAAAGATCCAAGAAAATACTAGTAAAAATTAAAATGATAAAATTCCAAATATAATATAAGTTGCAAATAATTTTTAAAAATATAAAAAATCACATATAAACCAAAATTAATAATATCGTATAAAATTTTGTTTTCATTAACATCTATGCTTAAATAGTAGTTCAGAAAAGCCCTAAAAACGCTAAAAGATAAAATATAATGATTGATCTTGATCCTTAAATCTGGTTTATTTTGAAAAGGGCGTTTGGTCGAGTCGTAGCTTGATGTGTCGTTGAGCCAGAAGGTCGAGGCGTAGCTCGACGTGTTATCGAGCTGGTTCATCGAGGTGGCCGAGGGAGCTTGGCTCGATGTGTTGTCGAGTTGGTTCGTCGAGGCAGCTTGGAGGGACGTGATCAAGGCAAAGGATGCGGCGATGAAGTCTTGGTCGAGGTGATGTGCATGGCCGAGGCGAAGTCAAGGCGAGATGCTCGGCTTGGGCTCGATGTGATTTCGAGCTGGGCTCGATGTGATATCGAGCTAGGCTGCCCAAGTGATCGAGCCGGAATGCGGCCAGGTCGAGGTGATGCGCGGCTCGATCAAGCTTATTCCTCGGCTCGATGAGATTTTGCTTCTTGGCTTGATCATAAGTTTGGCTTGGTCTTTCCTTCTCCTTCTCCAAGATTGTCATATTGCTCTGAAAACTCCTTGAAGTCCTGAAAAATATCCAAAATGCATATGTATGCGAATGTGATAGAGATAAAATTTAAATCCTAAAATTAATATTACAGAGAACATATCAATGTAGCAAAGTATAGGGTTGAATCCCACAGAGACCAGCAAGTACACGTTTTAGTTAAATATCGAATCAAGGTAAAGCAGAATAATAAGATTGGTTGTGATCGAAAATCAAAACGGTAAGTTAGAAACAATTTTAAACTATGAAATAAAAGCGTCAGGAATCAGAGAAACCACAGGTACTCAGGTTTAAAAGTCAAATTATCATTCAGGGATTTTCTTTGAAAATAGTTCTCAACATGAAAGACAAAGATGGAATAATCTCCTCTCAGAGTATTAAACCCTATGCTCAAATTATCAGAGACAAACTCTCGCCGTCTTTTAAATAATTTATCACGCAATACAGTTCAAATTTAATTGTTCACAAGCATTCAAGACAATACTCTCGCAAGCAAGAATTGTTATTCATCTAGAGTAGATCCAACTTCTAAACCAAATCTCTTTGTGTTTATTAGTCTAATATCAATAAACTAGGTGGCCAATCTAATTCATGTATTAATAACAAGTCTAGACTAAGAACCTAACAATAGTTATCCCCTTATGATAAATCTAACAATCAAAACTTAATTTCCCTGGGAAACCCTAAAACGTAACTAATGAACTACTCAGACATTGACAAGCAAACACAAATCAATATCATTAAAGGACACATAATAGAAATATAATAGATTATTAAAAAGGGTTCAGAAATCTTCTCGAAATACAAGACTTGAATCTCCTCTCCCTCAGTAATTCTCTCAGAAATCAAAATAAAGCTTAATGAAATAAAACCTAGCTAAGAGGTTTTTATAGTTTAAAAAGTAAAATAACTAAAAATTGGAAATCTTGATAGGTCTTGTGAACACATGTGTAAAATATGTATATCTCCAAATTTCTTGCAGGAGGTTGGATTGATCGGTCCAGGTTGGATTGATCAGTCCAGCTGCTCTGGGTCGGTCCGGATCGATCGGTCCATGTTTTCTGATTTTTCCAGAGATTTTGGACCGGTCTGTCCAGTGTGGACCGATCGGTCTGAACTTGCACTTGCTTCATCTGCGAGCCAACTTGACCAGTCTTCAGTAAAATCGCCATAACTTTTGATTGCATAAATGGATTGACTTAAAACCACTTCCATATGAAATCTAACTCACGTGGATATCTTGTGTAAAAATTTCAGCTTTATCCATCCATTGTAAAATCTTCAAACGTTGGAAAACTTCTGACCTTTCTGCCGGATCCTGCACCTAAATATGCCAATTTGCATCCAAAATGTCCCGAACACCTAGAAACGTGAAAACATACCAATTTTTCAGAGAAAATCCTGGATAACGTTTAATAGAAAGCATAAATGCTTACTATAAAACGTTAAAACCGAGTAATATCATAATGCTAATGCAGAACTACCTAAAATTGCAAACTTACTAGTAAAGCCTTATAAATGCAACATGTTGACATCTAAATGACTCTAAAATGATGATAAATGTCTTCTTAAAACCACTAAAATGCAGAGACATCACTAGTAATTTCGAGAAATCTTAAGAATCGTTTAAACTAAGTTAATGCACGATCCAAGTATCCCAAGTTGGTCGAGAAAGACCGCAGTTTGATCAGTTCGTGAAGTTAAGTCCCAAACCGTAGGAATCGATGACTGGTATGTGCAGTGTGTGTGCTTGGTACAATTGGTCAAGCAGCATGAATGGCTGCTCGGGATGCTCATCGAGCTACTTAATCTTATGTTGAATGCAAGTGATATTACTCGGTTTTAACGCTTTCTAGTGAGCATTTATATTTGCTATTAAGCGTTATCCGAGTGTTTTCCTTGCAATTTGGTATCTTTTACAGGTTTCTAGGTATTTGGGTCATTCTGGAACAAAAAGACGGATTTCTGCACAAAACGGATGCAAATTGACATATGCAGATGCAGAGTCCAACAGAAGGGTTAGAAGTTTAGCAATGTTTGAAGATGTTCCCGTGGATGGATTGAGCTGAAATTTGGACACAAGATAGCCACGTTAGTTAGCTTCATATGGAGATGGTTTCAAGTTATTCCATCATATAAATCAAAAGTTATGGCTATTTTACTGAAGAATGGTGTAGCTGACTCGTGGAAGAAGATCGCGCAGAAATACCCTAGAGTGCACGATCAGGCATTTGCTCCAGGAATTCTACGAAAAGAGTACCCGATCGATTCCTAAAGTGCCCGATCTATCTTTTTACCCGAGAAAAACTAGAAAATTTCTAAATTTTGCATCCAAGGTCTCAAGCTTATCAAGTTTTCCTATTTTTAATTATTTTCTTTTTTACACTATAAAAACCTCTTATCTAGGTTTATTTTCATTAAGCTTTATTTTTATTTTCTGAGAATTACTGAGGGAGAGGAGATTCAAACCTTTGTATTTGGAGAAGATTTCTGAACCCTTTTTAATAATCTATTCTATTTCTATTATGTGTTCTTCAATGATATTGATTTGTGCATGCTTGTCGATGTCTGAGTAGTTCACTAGTTAGATTTTAAGGTTTCCCAGGAAAATCTTGTTTTGATTGTTGATTTATCATAAGGGGATAACAATTGTTAGGTTCTTAGTCTAGACCTGTTATTAATGCATGAATTAGATTGGTCATCTAGTTTATTGATATTAGACTAATAAATACAAAGAGATTTGGTTTAGAAGGTTGATCTAGTCTAGATAAATAAGTGTTCTTGCTTGCGAGAGTATTGCCTTGAATGCTTGTGAACAATTAAATCTGACTGTATTGCATGATCAATTATTTAAAAGACGGCGAGAGTTTGTCTCTAATAATTTGAGCATAGGGTTTAATACCCTGAGAGGAGATTATTCCATATTTATCTTTCATGTTGAGAACTATTTTCAAAGAAAATCCCTGAATGATAAATTGACTTTGAATCCTGACTACTTGTGGTTTCCCTGAATCCTGACGCTTATATTCTATAGTTTACAACTGTTTTAAATTTACTTTTTTGATTTCGATCACAACCAAACTTGATTATTTATGCTTTAGCTTGATTCGAGATTTAACTAAAACGTGTACTTTCGGGTCTCTGTGGGATTCAACCCTATACTTTGCTACATTGATCTATTCTCTGCAGTATTAGTTTTAGGAATTAAATTCTAGACCTATTAACAAGCACCCGAACTAGTTGGTGAAGCACACAACTCACACACACTTTTTTCTCCCTTAGAAGTAACCAAAGTTGCTCCCATCAGCTTGTTTCTACTACAAAAAACGCCCAAGACATTCATTTCTACACACCAAAAACGAAATACTTAGCAAAGCTCTGAAAAAATCGAAAAATAGAAACTTGATCAGTTCTTATTCAAGAATAAAAGAGGGAGAAACCGAACAACTCCTAGATCATTTTCGGATCAGTCTCACTTCATCAAACCGAACCAAAACCAAACATTATTAAGGTGAGTTCGTGGTTTATGTTTGAGCTGCGAAAGATAGAGTTTTCTTTGTGTGTCGAATTTGCGTGTTGTGATTATTGTGTGATTGTTTGATGGCGTATATGGTCTAGAAAGATTTGGAACAATAAAAATTGAAGTGAAATGATGCGAAAATAAAGTTAAGCTATGAACTAAACGTATGGAATATTAATTCTAAGCGTATTGATATGCCTTGTTGAGAGATTGTGATGGTGTGAATTTATGTGATCGAACCATTGTCACTTGGTGTGATTGAGGTGGTGTCGATAAGAGTAATCGAACTATTGTTACTTGGTGTGATTGAGATAGTGTCGAGTAATCAAACCATTGTCACTTGTTAAGCCTTTGTGGTTTCAAGTGATTGATATGGTGTTGAATTTACTTAGTGGTTTAAGGATATCAAACGCTAAGGCCTTATTAAATAAAACTATTACGAAAACTTAAGCATTAAAACGGTTTACATATGCTTGTTTGCTTGTATATTATTGTGGGAATTTTAGGGGATTTAATAGTGCAGGTTGTGAAGCCGGACTCACTAAGCTTAGTAGGTTCTTACGTCTCATTCTCTTTTGCAGGAAACCGTAAAGAGATTTAATGAGAGTAAAAGAACGTTAGATCGCCGTTGTAGATTTGTATAGCCTTTTGTGAAAATTGTATGTTCTGCTTGTACATATACTTATGTTTTGAGTGTTAGGCTCACAGCCAAACGTATGTAATATACACTTTGTAAATGTTTCTAAGTTTATATGTATAAAAGAAATATGTTTAATATAAACTATGTTTTGTATGATGTTTTTTCTAGTCCGGATAGTACTAAAGACTTAACATCATTTGGGTTGGCAAGACTTTAATGGTGTTAAGACGGGATTTGTACTTAGTCGTTTTATTCGAAGTTTGAATTTGTTTTGAACCTCTAGTAATTCGCCTAAGTATAGAATCAAAGTGACGCTTTCTTTCTAGTCGTGATCGGGGGTTTTACATGGATAATCTCCAACTCTTAAAATTACCTGGTCATAAGATTGATATGCCTAGAGGGTTGAACATCTACCTCATACACTTGGATTACTAGATTGGAAATTTTTTCGAATAACACGTTTGCCATCCAATTTTCGTGCGAGCTTCTTGTCAAGCTTAACATGGCGGAGAGCAAGCTTAAAAAATTGTGGGAAAAAAATTCAAATATGTCAATTGTTTTATCTTTATTTCCACTTCAAGTTTCTTTTAATTTTGTTGTTGTTATTATTATTATTATTATTTTGCTTATAACCACCTTTTCTAAAAATTTGATTTTGTATAGCCACTTAAAAATCTCAAGTGGATAAATTTGGATAATTCTAAAAACCTAAAGGAGCTTCCTGATTTCTCAACTGCTTATAATCTTCACCAACCGAATCTCACATATAGTTCAAGTCTGGTGGAGCTTCCATCTTCTATCAGAAATGCCACTAATCTCTAGAAACTAGATCTTAGTCGATGTTCAAGTTTGTTAGAGCTCCCATCTTCTATCGGAAATTTTCTTAATATATAGAAGGCTACTTAAAGCTAGAGTCTCTCCGACCAACATCAACTTGGAATCTCTCAAAGAACTTGATCTCAGTGATTGCTCGCTGTTGAAAAGCTTTCCTGAAATTTCGAGAGTTGTCAAATATCTCTATCTCTTAGGCACTGCAATAGAAGAAATGCCTTCGTTTATCAAGTCATGGTCTCGCTTTCCATGTTCCATATGCCATTCATTGCAAACCTTAGGGAATTTCCGCATGTACTTAAAAGAATCACAATGCTTTATATTAATGACTTGGAAATAGAAGAGGTTCCTCCATGGATAAAGAAAATTTCTAGTCTACGTGGACTTGTAGTCAGCGGATGCAGAAAGTTGGTATCAGTTCAACCGTTTCAAGATTCGCTATTGATATACATTGCACAACATTTTGAGTCCTTGGAGAGTCTAGATTGATCTTTTGTTAATCTAAAGATTTGTCTCAACTTCGCCAACCGCTTCAAGTTAAATCAAGAAGCTAGAGAACTGATCATCAAGATGACATGGTCAAATAATCAAGTATTGGTTGTTGAAATATTAGGAGGAGTTGGAGACAATTTGCTGCTTCTTAGTTTTCCAGGATATGAGAGATGAACTCAAATAAACCACATAAGCTGATAAAGAGCGTTGTGTAAGTGGGCAAGCAGCCCAATCGGAGTCGCAAAAAGCTGTGATGTGTAGTGAAGAATCAGACCGTAAAAGAACACCTTGAGGGAGAGTACCTTTCAAGTATCAGACTAGGCGAAGTGCAGCTGCCATATGTGCCTCAGAAGGAGATTGCATAAACTTTGATAAGATATGGACATCATATGTCAAATCCGGGCGAGTGTTGGTGAGATAAATGAACTTGCCAACTAGACGACGGAATTGCTCGGGATTAGATAAAGGAGGGCTCTCAACCGAAGCAAGCCGATGATTGTGCTCAATCGGAACAGGTGACGGCTTAGCCGCAAGCATTCCAGCTTCAGAGATGATGTCATGGGCATATTTTCGCTGGGACATATAAATACCTGCGCGACTCCGAGATACTTTGATGCCGAGAAAGTATTTGAGAGGACCAAGATCCTTCATATGGAAACAACATCGGATGTGTTCCTTGAACTTGTCCAGTGCCGAGACATCATTACTAACGATAATAAAATCGTCAACATAAACAAGTATGTGCAATATAACCGCACCACTTATCCGAGAAAACAGAGAGTAGTCTTTATAGTTTTGCGTGAAACTATATTGACGGAGAGCAGTGCTGAGCTTAGCAAACCAACAGCGGGGAGCTTGACGAAGACCATATAGAGACTTGCGAAGACGACATACCTTCGAAGGAGAGCTGCCGGTGAAACCCGGAGGTAACTTCATGTAGACTTCCTCCGAAAGATCGATGTGTAAGAAGGCATTGTGAACGTCCATTTGATGGAAAATCCAATGCTTAGACGCCGCGAGACTAAGTAGATAACGCACAGTGGTAATCTTAGAATCGGGAGCAAAGGTCTCATCGTAATCAGTTCCTTCTTTTTAACGATTGCCCAGAACGACAAGACGGGCTTTATGACGTTCTAAAGATCCATCAGAGTTGTATTTGAGTTTATACACCCACTTGAACCAATGGCAGTCTTGCCACGAGGTAACTCAATAATATCCCATGTCTTGTTATGCTCCAAGGCTTTAATTTCCAATCACATAGCGTCACGCCATGATTCATCACAAACCGCTTCTTTGTATGACCGCGGTTCGGAACCGGACAAGACAAATGTCATGTAGACAACATGTGCGGCTGAAATATTAGGATTAGCATCAAAAGTAGAGATAGGGTACTGAACTTTACCCGAAAGAGAAGACACATTGTGAGAGGAGAGACCAGATGAAGGCGCAAGAGCTGAGGAAGAGCGTACTATAGGAGTGATGTAGTTCTTGAGAAGAACCGATGGATTTTTCACTCGTTGACCACAACCCAGTAGTTCTGGTAGACCCAGAGAAGGTGGGTCAGTGACTGTATCAGGTTCAGCAGGTAAGGCGGTGGGTACCGGTGCTGAAGCAGCTGTATCGGGACTAGGGGAAGCAGGTTCTAGAGAACCAAATACCGGACCCGATGGTGAGTGCTGAACCTGAGACTGTAGTAGTGGAAGAAACCAATCATTTTCATTAAGAGATGTCCAGACAGTGAGAGGTGCAGGAGCTGATGTCGTGGTAGTGAAAGGAATGGAGTCCTCATGAAAGACGACATCGCGACTAACAAAGAATTTCCTAGAGTCAACATCATAAAGGCGCCAACCTTTATGATTATCTGGGTAGCCAACAAATACACACTTGCGACTACAAGAATGAAACTTGTCACGGCTTCCATCGCAAAAGTGTGCAAAGCATAAGCAACCAAATATGCACAAAGAAGAATACGATGGTGGGGATCCAAAGAGTAGTTCGTACGGTGTCCGACCTTGTAACAATTTCGTAGGTGTCCGCTTAATGAGGAAGGTAGTAGTGCGGATACTTTCTTCCCAAAACTTGATAGGTAAGTGACTTTGAAAGAGACAAGCTCTAGCAACATTGAGGATGTGACGGTGTTTGCGCTCGACACGTCCGTTCTGCTGTGGTGTGTTAACGCAAGATGTTTGATATAAAATGCCATTATCAAGGAGAAAGTCACGCATAGAGGTAAATTATGTCCCATTATCGCTTCGTAGAATTTTGATGGTTTTTCCAAATTGTCGTTCGATCATGGCGCAAAATTGCCGAAGCAGAATTGGAACCTCGGATTTTGCCGTCATGAAGAACATCCATGTGGCGCAAGACTAGTCATCGAGTAGAGTGAGAAAATAACAAGCACCACATGATGAGGCAACTCGGTATGGCCCCCAAACGTCGGCATATACAAGATTAAAACAATCCATTGCTTTATTATCACTAAGATCAAAACGATCACGCATTTGTTTTGCACGATAACAAATCTCACATTATTTTAGAGAATCAAGATCACTAGAAAAATGTTCAAAACCAGAAAACAAAGCTAAAACACCAGGCGATGGGTGACCAAGTCGACGGTGTAACAAAACAGCAGAAGGAGAATTCGATGCAGCTTTGTTAACACGAGCAGTCTTGAGTCCCGTGAAATAGTACACTCCCTCGCGCTCTTCACCCGCTCCAATCAGTGTCCTCTTGAAACGGTCATGAAGAAAACACAAAGTATCATTAAAGATAGCAATGCAACCGGTTTGCTTAAGTAACTTTGAAACTGATAAAAGAGTGCATTGAAAATCCGGCACATATAACACATTGTATAATGTGTAATCATCATTCAATTGTAATGTCCCGGTGTGAGAAGCACTCGACATAGTTCCATCAGGAAAAGTTACGGGTATAGGAGAGATAGAAACAAGATCAGTAAGTAAGCTCATGTTCCCAGACATGTGGTGTGAAGCACCTGTGTCTATAATAATATCGCACATATTAGCTTTACCAGAAAATTTCTCGGTTGAAGGATGTGCTTGCTGCGTCTGTAAGAGATTGAGAAGTTGTGCCAATTGTTTGGTATCAATTGGTGATACAGCAGGCGGGGACTGTGTGTTCGTCCACCACCACATCCTTTATTGGAACCTCGAGAAGATTTACCACCACGTGAGGGAGGCCAAGAGTCTATAGAACGAGAATTGCTAGATGAACGGTTCTGCTCCAGCCACCAGTCGGGATACCCATGGATGAGAAAGCATTTCGTTACTTCGTGCCCTTTACGATTGCAGTGTGAGCAAAATAGCGAAGATTTATCGCGGTAACGAGAACCGAAAATTGTAGCAGCTAAAGAGAGCTGGTCGGATTTTGCAGAGAAGCCAACCACATTTGTTTTGATCAATTCTTTCCCTTGTGCATTATTGAGATTTTGTTCTTCCCGAACAACACGAGAATATACTTGTGTGAGTGATGGTAAAGGATCTTCTCCCGTGATTGTAGAGCGGATAGAGCTTAACCGAGGCAGGTCTAGACCGAATAGAAACTGATGAATGCGATTATCTTCTCGTTCTTTTGTAATATCTGCAGCGGCTGCACATGTACATGTGCGTGCGGTCCTGTAATTGTCCAACTCTTCCCATAATTTAGACAATCGACCAAAGTATGTGAGAATCGATTGTCCATCTTACATGATGAAATTTCATCTTTCAAAACTTGTTTTCGAACGCCGTTACCAACAGAGAAACAACTTTTAAGACTCTCCCACAATGCAGAAGCATCAGAGAGAAGACGAGGATGTCTGTGATGAGATCTCAGACATGATGTCGAATTAGAAAAGAAGAATAAGATTCTGTTTTGTAGAGAAGTAGAAGAAGAAATCAGCACTTAAGATATGTGCTCTGATACCATGAAATATTAGGTAAAAGTCTGTGTATTGATCGTAGAGATTACAAAGTAAATATAGAGTTTGTGTGTAACAATATGTCCTAGAATATAAGAATTACAACTAAGGTATCTAATAGATATAGTCTAATAGTTGTACCTGGTAGAAAAGTCCCAATGTGCTTCACAAACCGAACTCTCGGAAGTTTTCTAACAGTGAAGTTGAACGAAATGGCTCTTCCTACATCATTGAGATTTAAGATTTGCATCATGCTTGCTGAAGGTGGAGTTGATGACGGGAAAATACGAAGTATAACTTCTCGATCGTAGACGAAAAGAATGGGTATGCGAGAAGATGGACACATATTATAAATCCTATTATAACACAACATTTGTAATATTTGAATTAGAAGCAGAAATGACTTCAAAGGAGCTTCTCTTTGAATTCGATGAAAGAGGAAGATAAGAGAATGCGGAGTCATGAGACGTGACTAGTGACTGATGAATTCATGTGAGGAAAGTGAAGTTGGTGGCTCAAAGAAGGTTTACCATAATCAACATACAATAATTGTTATACCGATCTTACAAATAAAAGTTGTGTCTCGTAAGACTAATGCATTATAACATTCTTTTTTTTTTTTTTGAAAATTGCATTTCTAAATTGTTTGTTTGTGATTACTTCTTCTAATGATTTAGTTTGAACTTAATTTAGTTTTCTACATGAATGTTAATTTTGATTGTAAACTATATATATATATATATATATATATATATATATATCTAGAAC
>OVBE01008066.1:0-17635 GCA_900406425.1 Iberis pinnata
CCGTATGTCACCCAATTTTTCTTAACTCGGCCAGATTTTGTAAGTGAGTCGTCACGATCGGTTGATTTATGCCCGTAACTCAGCCGATTTCTCTTAGCTGAGCCGATTTCAGTATCTCAGCTGCAACGTAACCATAACTCAAATTATCGTACACGTCAGCGAATTCTTACGTGGCGAATGAAATTCCTGTAAATACGTTTTTGGTCACAACGTAATAGAGGGGTACACTGGGCATTTAAAAAATGCAAGTAATAGAAAAAAGATTTGTATGGTTCTGGTCATTTGTCCTAAAATGTATGGTAGTTAAGCTAACTTCCCTTTAATTTCAATAAACTAGTTAGTTACTCTAATTCATGCATTCATATCAAGTCTAGACTAAAAACATAACAAAATCCAATCTTTTTATGATAAACCCTAACAATCAAACTTGGTTTTCCTGGAAAAAGCGTAAATAAATAATACCTAGCCAAAATGATTTTATAGTTTTAAAATAAAAAATAGGAAAATAGGAAAATTGAATAAGCTTGAGGACTACTTTTGTAAAATATGAAAAACTTTCATATTTCTCCGAATGCTCGTGAACCGATCGGTTTTTCTTCACCGATTACTCGTGGACCGATCAGTCTAAGGTTAGACCGATCGATCTAAATGTTTTGGTTTCTCCTAGATGTTTGGATTGATCGGTACAAGGCTGGACCGATCAGTCTAGCTTGTCTGTGGCTTCATTCTTCTAGATTGATCATTCCAATATCGGATAGACCTTGTCATTCTTCACTTAGCAAAATTTCATCCTTTTGTGATAAAAACCGCTACCTTGAATCCAAATCGACTCAAACACTTAGAAACTGAAAAGATACCAATATTGCAAGGAAAATGCTCGGATAACAATAACAACATACATAAACGCCCACTATAATGCGTTAAAATTGAGTAATATCAATTCTCCCGGACTTGGATCTTTGTTTGCCCTCAAGTAAAGCAAGATCTAATCCAGAGAAGAGGTTTGAAAACGAACCAAAGCCGACAATCTCTGTATGTTAGGTAAGCCGTTAGAGCATGAAGAGTTTGTTGAACAGGTTCTTGCTGGCTTGTCCGAGGAATACAAGCCATAAGTTGATGCAATCAATGCTCAAGATCGACCAGTTACTTACACTGAACTTCATGAGCCTTTAATCAATCGTGAAGCCATGATCATGTGTACGAAACCTTCCTCTGATGCTCCTATTGTAGCCTATGTTGCAGAACATCAGAGATCCTCTTCCCGGCGCTACAACAATCAGACCAACAACCACTCTCAGTCTCGCTTCCGTTCCAACCAGCCATCTCGGCCTCATCATAATGGTTCTTTCAATCACCAACGTTCCCACAACAACAACTCTCATACCAACACCGGTTCTTATCCTTATCTCGGTTGTTGCTAAATCTGTAACGTGCAAGGTCATAATGCGAAGTTATGTCCCGAGTTTTGTATGTCTCGCGGGAATCAGCAACAATGGTCTTATGGCAACAACACTCAACCTTGGCAGCCATCCGCTAATCCAGCTCACATGTCCGATACTTCCACATGGCTCCTTGATTCTGGTTCGAGTCACCACATGAATTCTGATTTAGCAAACTTGTCTCTTCACACCCCATATCAAGGTAGCGACGATGTGCTCATTGGTGATGGTTCAGCCCTCTCCATCACCCACTTTGGTTTACTCTCAACTCCTTCTTACACTAGTCCTTTTCTTTTACGGAATGTATTGTGTGTTCCCTCGATCTCTAAAAATCTGGTTTCGGTTTTCAAACTTTGTCTTACTAACGGTGGTTCTGTCACTTTTACACCCATGTATTATCAGGTGAGAGATCTTCAAACTGGGGCTCTTTGTCTGGAAGGCAAGCCTAAGGACGGTACCTATGAGTGACCTACCGTTCTTTCCTCTAAACCTCTTATCTTTGATTTTGCTTCTACTCTTAAGACTAGCTTAGTTGATTGGCATTCTAGGCTAGGACATCCTGCTTTTCATATTTTAAAAACTGTTGTTTCAAAGTTTGAATTTCATGTTTCCTCTTCTTCTTCTATGAATGAACCTTGTGTTGCTTGCTCTATTAATAAGATGCATAAGGTACCTTTTCATGATTCTACTCTCATCTTTGTGCATCCTCTTGATATTGTGTTTTCTGATGTTTGGACATCACTCGTTCTTTCATTTGATGGTTATAATTATTATGTGATTTTTGTGGATCATTTTACTCGTTATACATGGCTATACCCACTGAAAAAGAAATCGGATGTGCATGCAGTGTTTGTTAAATTTAAAACGTTGGTTGAAAATAAATTTGATTTGAAACTCAAAACGTTATATTCTGATAATGGTGGTGAATATGTTGGTCTAGAAAATTATTTAGCGATGCATGGTATCTCACATTTAACTAGTCCACCTCACACTCCTGAACATAATAGCTTTTCTGAGCGAAAACATCGTCATATTATAGAAACGGGTCTTGCTTTACTTTCACATGCTTCTATGCCTCGCACATATTGGTCTTATGCATTTCCAACAGCCATCTATCTTATTAATCCCATGCCTACTCTTGTGTTACATAACTCATCTCCTTTTCATCGATTGTTTAATGTTGAGCCCAATTATCTTAAGCTAAGGGTCTTTGGTTGTTTATGTTTTCTATGGTTAAAACCATATACCTCTCATAACTTAGACCCTCGTTCATCTCCTTGTGTATTTCTTGGTTATTCCATATCTTAAAGAGCATACATTTGTTTAGATCGTTCCACATCTCGGGTTTATGTTTCTCGGCATGTTGTCTTTCACGAAACGGTTTTTCCCTTTAGTCTTGCAGGTATGCTTATCAATTCTAACCAGCCTATCTCCTCCCCACAGCCCTCCTCCTCAACATCTCCTCCTGTCCGTCCGGCTGTCATATATTCACCGGCTCGAGGCATTCTTCCTACTCCATCACCAGCCCCTTCCCCACACTCTCTTCAACATGTTCCTGCCCCAACTTCTTCACTGGTGCCAGCTACTTTTTCCTCACCTGAACCTGTCTCCACATCACCGTCCTTACCGGAAACAGAAACTCTTTCAGTTCAGCTTTCCTCGGCACCAACATCAACTCCAACCGAGACTCAACATGCTGTTGATCCACAATCTGAAATACCAGTCTTTACTCCCACGTTATCTCCAACCGGACGCAACATGAGAACTCGCAAGGCACCTAATAAATTGAATTTGCATGCCTCTATTCATAAAATTCAAGAGACACCACCAAACAATGTAGCTCAGGCTCTTCAAGACCCGCGTTGGTGACAAGCTATGCAGGCTGAGATAGACTCTCTTTCATGAAACCAGACTTATACTCTTGTCTCTCCCACATGCTTCTAATGTTGATGGTTGTCGATGGATTTTCACAATAAACGTTTATCTAATGGTGCAGTTGACAAGTACAAGGCAGGGTTGGTTGCTAAGGGGTTTCACCAACGCTCGGGTGTTGACTTTAAAGATACATTTAGCCCGGTTGTTAAACCAGCCACCATTCGACAAGTACTCAGCATTGCTGTCTCGTGTAACTGGCCACTTCGTCAACTAGATGTCAACAATGTGTTTCTGCAAGGCACTCTTACTGACGAGGTCTACATGACTCAACCACCTGGCTTTCATGATCCGCAACAGCCCTCGTTTGTATGCAAACTTCATAAAGACATTTACGGTCTCAAACAAGCGCCTCGTGGTGGTACAATGAACTTCGGAGCTTCCTTCTTCAATATGGTTTCATCAACTCCCTTGTTAATGCTTTTCTCTTTGTCTACAACAAACATGGCACTTTACTCTACATGCTTGTTTATGTAGACGACTTAGTCATCACAGGAAACAAACCGGATCACCTCCAATGATTCGTCCAATCTCTTTCCACTCGGTTTTCTCTAAAAGATTTAAATGACTTGTCTTATTTTATAGGCATAGAGGTTCAACGTTCAACTCATGGACTTTTACTAACCCATACTCGTTATATTGCAGACTTATTACATAGGACAAAGATGCAAGATGCCAAGCATGCTCCTACACCTCTATGCCCATCTACTACTCTCACACTTCATGTCGGTGATCCTTTGCCGCAACCGAAGGAATACCAAGCTGTCATAGGGAGTTTGCAATACTTATCTCTCACGCGTCCGGAAATTATTTTTTTTGTCAACAACCTGTCCCAATTTATGCATCGTCCAACAACAACACATTGGAATAATGTCAAACGACTATTGCGCTATCTCGCCGGGATATTACACAAAGGTATATTCTTCTCCTCTCGTAACTCTCCATTGATTCATGCCTTTACTGATGCAGATTGGACTGGAGATCGTGATGATTACAAATCAACGGGTGCCTATTTTTTCTACTTCGGTAGCCATCCCATTGTGTGGTCATCCAAGAAGCAAGGCGGTCTTGCACGTTCGTCAACCGAAGCCGAGTACCGATCCGTTGCGGCAACAGCTACGGAATTGTCTTGGCTTTTCTCTCTTCATCAGGAGATGGGAATCAGACTTACAACCACCCCAACCATTTATTGTGACAACAAAGGAGCTACGTATTTTAGTGCCAATCCGGTCTTCCATTCATGCATGATGCATCTCGAACTCGACTATCATTTTGTTCAGCCAAAAGTTCAGTCTAATGAACTTCGGGTACAACATGTATCGACTCATGATCAACTCGCGAATTTACTCACCAAACCACTCAACCGTACTCGTTTCAAATACATGTGCAACAAGATCGGTCTCACCAATGGTGCTCCGTCTTGAGGGGGTATATTAGGATACAATATTCTATACCACCACGAGGCGCTTGTTTGAGACCGTAAATTTCTTTATGAAGTTTGCATACAAACGAGGGATATTGCGGATCATGGCCAGGTGGTTGAGTCATGTAGACCTCGTCAGTAAGAGTGCCTTGCAGAAACACATTGTTGACATCTAGTTGACGAAGTGGCCAGTTACACGAGACAGCAATGCTGAGTACTTGTCGAATGGTGGCTGGTTTAACAACCGGGCTAAATGTATCTTTAAAGTCAACACCCGAGCGTTGGTAAAACCCCTTAGCAACCAACCCCGCCTTGTACTTGTCAACTGCACCATTAGATAAACGTTTTATTGTGAAAATCCATCGACAACCATCAACATTAGAAGCATGTGGGAGAGACAAGAGTATAAGTCTGGTTTCATGAAAGAGAGTTTATCTCAGCCTGCATAGCTTGTCACCAACGCGGGTCTTGAAGAGCCTGAGCTACAGTGTTTGGTGTTGTCTCTTGAATTTGATGAATAGAGGCATGCAAATTCAGTTTATTAGGTGCCTTGCGAGTTCTCATGTTGCGTCCGGTTAGAGGTAACGTGGGAGTAAAGATTGGTATTTCAGATTGTGGATCAGCAGCATGTTGAGTCTCGGTTGGAGCTAATGTTGGTGCCGAGGAAAGCTGAACTGAAAGAGTTTCTATTTCCGGTAAGGACGGTGATGTGGAGACATGTTCAGGTGAGGAAAAAGTAGCTGGCACCGGTGAAGAAGTTGGGGCAGGAACATGTTGAAGAGAGTGTGGGGAAGGGGCTGGTGATGGAGTAGGAAGAATGCCTCGAGCCGGTGAATATATGACAGCCGGACGGACAGGAGGAGATGTTGAGGAGGAGGGCTGTGGGGAGGAGATAGGCTGGTTAGAATTGATAAGCATACCTGCAAGACTAAAGGGAAAAACCATTTCGTGAAAGACAACATGCCGAGAAACATAAACCCGAGATGTGGAACGATCTAAACAAATGTATGCTCTTTATGATATGGAATAACCAAGAGATACACAAGGAGATGAATGAGGGTCTAAGTTATGAGAGGTATATGGTTTTAACCATAGAAAACATAAACAACCAAAGACCCTTAGCTTAAGATAATTGGGCTCAACATTAAACAATCGATGAAAAGGAGATGAGTTATGTAACACAAGAGTAGGCATGGGATTAATAAGATAGATGGCTGTTGGATATGCATAAGACCAATATGTGTGAGGCATAGAAGCATGTGAAAGTAAAGCAAGACCCGTTTCTATAATATGACGATGTTTTCGCTCAGAAAGGCTCTTAACATAATATGGTAAGTTGAGAGCCTTTGTATATAACCTTACATATTTCTTAATAAGATTTACTTTTGGCATAACCTAATAAAAAGTTGTTTAAGACTTGTGATTGTTTATGAAAGATTAGGATATCAACCCTTAAATAATGGTTAGAGATACATCTATGAGTGGCAAGGTGAGGGGGTAGTAATGTGTACGGTTGGAAGATAAAAGTCCAATCAAAACATATGTCAAGTTTTGCGTAAATGATGAAAAGTTGATAAACAACAGTGAAAACTTTGGATAAAGTGCGCAATTGACTGAACTATTGCAGATTTATTATTTGTATTGTAGATAAATCTGTATTGCATTGCATTGCAAATTTATTATCTGTATCTGCTCAAATTCCAGAATTATTGTTGTGTTGCAGATTTATTATACGCATTGCATATTTATTATCTGTATTGCAAATTTATTATCTGCATTGCAGATTTATTATCTGTATTGCAGATTTATTATCTGTATTGCAGATTTATTATCTTCATTGGAGATTTAATATCTGTATTGCAGATTTATTATCTGTATTTCATATTTATTATATGTATTGTGTTGCATTGCAGATATATCTGTATTGCGTTGTATTACATATAATTGTTGTGTTCAGATTTATTATGTGCATTGCAGATTTGTTATATGTATTGCATATTTATTATCTGCCTTGCAAATTTATTATTTGTAACTGTGCAATTGTCAGAATAATTTTGTTGTTGCAGATTTATCATTTGTATTGCAGATTTATTATTTGCCTTGCATATTTTTTATCTTCCATGCAAATGATTTTTGTGGATTGCGGATTATTAGATGTATTGCACATTGTTATTGAAAACATAGTAACCTTTAAATTATTGTTCAACTTTATTAAAAGGGAAGAATTCATTAACGCATGTTGCATGTTTTTCGATTATGCCCCGTCTTATGACAAAATCCACAGGTGTTTTCTTTGCGAGACTTTTTATTCTTGAAAGCCTTCTCCAATGCAGACTTTATTATTCTCCTCTTCGGTCTACCCGGTTGTGGCTTAATAGGTGGAGGTTTCATAGTTTTCAAAATATCGTCCGGTATTGGTTCTCCAAAATCTCTAGGCATAATGGGTGTTAAGTAAGAAGTCACTAGATAGGCCTTCGAGTAGTATGGGTCACAACAAGAAGGCCGCCACCTGGGACCAAATCAGACACCTAATTTGGTATATTTGTATTGCAGATTAATTAACTAATGTGTTCGCGAAGATGGTCGGTGGCGGTGGGAAATTTGTTTAAGTCTCTTAGTTTATGAGTTGTGCGTTGTTCCTTTTCTTTAAATGTCTTGCTGTTTCTTTTTTTCCCGATTACTGACTTATTTCCAATAAGGGGTTTCCTTCCAACCTTGCAAATTATTTTTTGCATTGCATATTTCTTTTTGCATTCCAAATGTTTGTTTTTTGCATTTCTTTTTGCATGTAATAGTGAGCACTACATGTTGCCAAATGTGCATTGTATGTTGGTGGTAATATTTCAACAAGTTATTGTCGTGCACAAGATTTGTGTTAATAGTGCAAACAGCATACTATATCCACATTTTCGCAGCATGTAGAGCACGTTACTACGTGAAAGTGAAATGTCTGATGGTTTTTATCTGTATTGCCGATTTTATCTGCATTGAGGCTGCCTTGCAGAATTATTTTCTCTATTAAGTTGCAGATTAATTGTTGTGTCATATATTTGTTTAATAACATATTGCCGATTAAAGTAGTTGTTGCATATTTACAACTAAACAATCATTATCATCATAGATAGGCAACTTCATTTAAAAATCAGTAATAAAAAGAGTGGTTAAACTTTAATTCAAAATAAACAAACTTTTAAAAGAACTGCAATGCAAATGGTTACTCGATGAAAAGTTATTTTTGCATTGCCGATTAACAAGCAAAAAAATCATTTGCTTTAGAAATAAACTTCTAAAATTATAAATAAACCAATATCATTTGTGATAAAGTTAAAATGAAATTATAACTAAATTGGGTTCAATAAGTCTTAAAAAAACATAAAGAACATCAACACTAAGGACCCCGATTTATCCCCTCGATAGTCCTCCGAACCCCTTGAGATTGCAGCCCATTTTATCTAATCCTACATCCGGGATTTCAATCTTTGCCCATTTTTCATACGACTTCTGCTCCCTTACCGACAGCCTGTTCAATACAGCACCCATGTCAAAATTCTCGGCCGAGATCTACTTCAGTAGAAGACAAACTTTAGCGTTATTCCGTTCGTATTTCACCCTATCATCAAGAGCATCCTCCTTAGCCTTAATCTTCTTCTCCAACATTACCATTATCGACTTGTAATATTTATGCAGTTTATACTCCTCGTACTAATAATTAGTTACATCATTTTGTTCTTCACTGATGTCCATCATTACCTACAACAAACCACACAAAACATTAGTCGAATGTACTGTAAAGTAATCAGAAATACATGAAGCAGAGAACAACCTATCTTTTTCTCGGACGATTTTGCTCATCCTCGTTATCGACCATGATTTGTTTTTTCTTGTCAATTAATGCTTGAAACTTTTTTTCACGAGAACAGACTGATAAAAATTTTCTTCTTCTGTTAGTCAGTATTTATAGAAAGAAACTGAAAGGTGGTAACCGAACGGGTACGATTGTTCATGTTGCTTCGTGTTATGTGACTTTTTTCTTCTTTAATTATGGTTTTTATGAAGTCGAAAAGTTTTTATCGTAAAACTTTCTAAATGGTGTAATTTGCATAGTTCTTTTGTATAAACAAACTGCAATACAAAATTAAAAATGCAAGAAAAAAAACCGCAACACAAAAACGTTTTGAAGTTACTTTTATAATTTGTAGAGTTCTTTTGTATTGCCTATTTTTTTCTTCGCTTTGCAGAGTTTTCTGTTTGCATTGCAGTTTTGTTGAAAAAACTGCAAAACTGCAATACAAAAAGAAAACTCTGCAAAGCGAAAAAAAAACTGCAACACAAAAATGTTTGGACGTTTCATTTATAATTGCAGAGTTCTTTCGTATTGCCGATTTGTTGACAAAACTGCAATTTAAAAAGAAAACTGCAACATAAAAAAATTATTTTAAAAAAGTCGTTGAAACAACGTCGTTTTAATCATCTCCTATTGTAAAAAGTCGATTTGGATACCTCATTTAGGGTTTGTATTTTTGATTTTGGGTCTCGAAAATTTAGGGTATTCTCTTTCTTATGGGAGTCAATTTCAAAAATTGTTTCTTCACAATTTGTGTGTGGCGATTTCCGAGATGCGGACAGATAGCTACAGCCTTAGCGATGAACAGAAAACGCATGGTATCGGTCATCACTCATATGACGAAGAAGAGGTGAATAACCCTACTCCACTGACTCCAATTCACTTCGATGGTACAGACTCTTCCGAATATGGGGCGTCGGTGGTGTGTTACTTTGTTAAGGATGTTAATCTTAAAAGCGCCACTATTTTTCGGAATCAGGGTAGGTTTTTTTACACCTGTCCAAATTGAAATGTAAGTGTACTTGTATTTATTGTTAATCAGCAGTTTTGCATACTCAGTGTTGCATTTTCATAAAAAAATTGCAACACTGCAATACAAAAAGAAAACTGCAATTAAAAATTGTTGCAGTTTAATTTTTAATCGATTTGTTTACAAAACTGGATTACAAAAACAAAACTGCATCACAAAAAATTATTTTTTTGTAACTCTTAGAAACAACGTCATTTTAATCATATCTTCTATTGTACAAATTCGATTTGGATAAAGCATCACTTAGGGTTTGTATTTGGTTTTCAGTTTCGCAATTCTAGGATTTTCACTTTGATTTGCATACTACGTATTGATTGTTAATGTCCTAAGATGGTGGGTGCCACGTTTGGAAGTGGTGGAACATGGCAGTCCTTGAAGAATTGAAAAATGTTCGGGAGCAGACTGACAACGCTCTCTTAGAAGAGGTGAATAAAATAGAACAATTATCAGTTTTGCAAGATGAGGTGCTTAAGAGTAAAGCGGACATGGCAGATTTGCAGATGAAGATGCTTTGTATTGTGTTGGTTGTTGTGGTTATAGCTTTTGTAGTGGTCTATCTCGGCAATTGATAGACCGATTTGTATGTAAGAACATGAAATATGTAAGTTTTCTTTTGTTATGTGCATGAAATCCATATTAACATTAGAGAAACATGTTCACCAATAATCTCTGCAATAAAATCCATAACATATCTGCAATACAGTCGAAAACAACATCGTATGATTTGGCCACTTAGTCAAAATTTCAGTGCCTAAACAACTCTACAATAGGGGGAAAACGACGTCTTATGAGTTTGCCACTTAGTCAAAATTTCAGTGTGTAAAACAAACTCTACATTATGTGTAAAACGACGTCGTATGATTTCACCAATAAAAATTTGCCACGATTCTTAAAAATCGGCAGTATAAAAATCGAATGTGAGGGTCAAATGAGTAAGAAAAAAAAATGCGCTAACGTGTGAAACAAATCTGCGGCCATTGCAGATTTAAAATAAAATTGCGGCCAAAGGGGTTAATCTGGCAATTTTGGAAACTGATAACTTTGCGGAGACACCAAACAATCTTACAGACAAAAAAAAATATGCAACACAAATAAATATGCAATGTAAATAAAACACTACGAAAAACTACTATGTAAACAAATCTGCAATGTTATTTAAAAATCAGAGACAAAAGTTCTGCATCGGGAAAAAAAATGGCAGTGACGTCGACAAATCAGCTGTGACGTAGACGTGACATAAAAACCTGCAGCCAAATAGACAAACAAGTATGCGAGAAAAATCGGCGAAAAACAAAATTTGTAAGGCATAAAAAATCTGCGACAAACAAATCTGCGACAACAAATCTGCAACACAAACAAATATGTATTACAAGATCTCGCAGATTTTTTTCCATCCAAAAAATGCGGTGGTATTTTCGTAAATACGAGATAACTTTTTCTCATCTATTTAATTTTTCTTCCCGGCTTTTTTGTTTGTTCATGACCGAAGGGTAGAATCAGATTTGAAAAAAATTGGGTTATCTCCAGCAATTAAATAAAATGTCGGGTTACTTCAACAATTAGTATAAATAAGTGACCTACGTAATTTTGCCATAAATGTATCTCGTTTAAATATTTTTAATACTTTGCAAAAAACTATGCACAAAAGATAGTATTGAAGTTGTTCAATTTTTATTTTTCTACTTGTATCGAAGGTTGGTGATCTAGAGTAAGATCACTCAATACATACAAACATTGGCATTGCCTACATATATGCACACAATAGGTTCAAATTTAACCAAAACGAATCACAAGAAACAACAACTAAAACCGCTGATGAAGGAGAGGAAGTTAAAAAGTTTTTTACTATTGAATCACAAGAATCATCAAAGATGAAGAGAGCTGACTTCATCAACCATCCACTCTCCTTCTTCATACTTATACCATCTCACTATCCCTTCATCATTCTCAGTCCTCTGACACATCACACAAGTTTTATGCTCCATACATATCAAGAACCTCTTCAACCTCCTAGCTTTCTCCATTATCGTCTCATCGAGCTCTCTAACAATCACCTTCTGCTGCGGTTGCCACCCGCTATACTCCACGAGGTGAGAATGTGAAATGTTAAGCACTTCAAGGCTTGTCAGTCCATCAAGGATTTTTATGAGCGCTTCACGCTTTATCGCTGAGCATCTAAGGCTGAGAATTTTGAGGTTTGGGAGACAAGTGATAAGCGTATTTGCAAAGAAGATCTCGAATGGACCCATTATCTTAAGCTCTTTGAAATTCTTGCAGTTCTTGGCGATTTCTGTTAAGAGATAAGGCGGGTTTGCAATGCTTGGCATTGTTAACGATTCGAGATCTTTCCAGATACTAATCGCTTTGCATATCCCAGTCTTCTTAATTCTGTTCCAAGCCGGTAAGACGATCCGTCTCAATCCTGGACACCTACAAAAATTGGGTACAACAGATTTTCAAACTTTTTAGCATTTAGAACTAAACCAAATAGAAGACTGGACCCATTTTGTCTTAAAAGATATGGGTAGTGATTTAGTTCATATCAAACTTTGTGCAACATAAACCAAAATTCATCAGTTCAATATCTAAATTCTTATCTATACAAACTATGAATATGTATATATAATGTTTACAAAATGATCTATATCCAAAACCAAAACGAAACAAATCTGCTATACTTTGATCTATCAATCGATTTCATTGAAAAACACAACCAAAATGACATTATAAATGGGAACTGAAAGAAAAGAGAAACCTTTCAGCGGTGTAAGTAAGCTGATCATCACTGAGAAACAAATTGAAATGGAAAATCAAGGTCCTTGTGCTTCCTCCACTAAGATTCATAGAGAGTTTCAAGATCCGAGTCAGGGCCTCGTCAGATCGGCGTTCCACATAGACATAAGGCTCTAAGGGGATTTTGATGAAACTAGATCTCATGTGAGACAAATCAAGCGTCTTCCAAAGAATCGGATCGCAACAAGCAGCTCTCCATCCTCTACAAACATGAGCCAATCCTGAAGTCAACTCAAAGACACTAAATTTCTGGAAAATTCTCACTAAGATGTCAGTATCCAAATCTTCCCATCGATTAACTCTACGATTATCATACTCTTCTTCCATCCTTCTCGTTAATTTCCCTTATGCTCTGCAAAAGTTGTTGTTATTAAATAGAGAAAACGAATACATTCATCTTTCTCTTATAAAGATGAGATTTTTAACCGATTAATCCACCAAAACCCCTCAAATTTCCACAATTTAATCACAGAATTGATTGCTATCAATCAATGACTTATTAAAGTACATCTCCCTAAATACATCAGGAATCGTAACGTAAAAAGTCAATTCTGATAACAAATCTCAAACAGAGTATTCAAACCCTATCTGCAAAACAAGTCCAAGTCTCAAACTTTTTTTTTTTTTTTAAAGAAAAGAAATTGAAAGATCGGCCATTAATGTAAGCACCTTTACATCAATGCATATCTGTAAACTTAGAAAAACAGAGGATTACTTGAAATTTTATGCAAAGACAGAGAATTTGAACAAGTTCGTAAAATCAGTAGGATAAATAATTACTCGAAATTTTATGCAAAAGAAATCGAATTTGGAGAACCCAGATGACTAAGATCGGAAACCCCCAAAATTGTAGGATCTGATTTTCCGACATTTTGCAAATAAGTTGAACTGAACTTCCACATAGATCTTTGAAACCAACATATCTCAATGAACAATCAACAAAACACGAACAAAACCCAGAAAGGTTCAGATTAAAGCAAAGCCAGAAACTGAAACAAGCATGGATACACTGAGAAATTAAGAACCTTGAAAGAGCAAATCGTTAGCGACGAGGACACCGTTACTAACTCTCTCTCTCTGTCCGTAGCCAACGAAAGTAGATATGAAAAAAATAAAAATAAAAAAATGACAATAATCGGTTTGTTTGGTTTATTATGTCTTAAAATCCTTGATTTTTTGGTTTTGGACAAAACCGGTCTCTTTCAATAAAACCCTTAAGGCGTCCTTATCTTTAAGATCAAGATTCTCTTTTGTGTTGACTTATAAAAAAAGTAATCGAATCGGACGGCTGAAATGTGATGATGTTAGGTGGGAGTGAGATTTAAAGCTCTTTAGTTTCGTCTTCGCTTCCTATCTCTTTCCCCAGACGGGCCGACCATTAAAAGTCTCTCTCTCACTTTCTCGCATTTCTCCATCCAAAGGCATAGACCGGTAAAAACCCTTTTGTGGTTTTGTGTTACACTGAAGAAAGCTTGGTTTTTTTTCTTTTTCTATTTGAAATGTTGTTTTTGGAATCTGGGTACTCTTCATTTGCTTCTAGCGATTTAAAGGTTAACTTTTTCGATTAGGGTTTTGAATTCGCGTATCGATTTATACAAAGATAAAAAGGTTGTTTGGTCTTGAATTGCTTTTATTGGCTTGTGGTAAGCTAGAACTAATGATTTGACATTACTCATTACAGCCTCCAACTCTCCAAATGGCTAGATTATTAGCTCAGTCTACAGCCTGTCCTTTACTTGGTCCTGGAAGGCATGTTGTTCATTCTGAAGAAAATATAAAACCAACAAGAAGATGTGTGAAGATGATGTATAATAGTAGTTCACAAACATCTGCAAGATTGCAGGGCTTCTCAGGGTTAAGACCTTCCAATGCATTGGACCTTATGGTGAGACCTCGTCACGATTTCTTTTCTAAGGTTAACATTTCAATCACATCCCGGAAAGGAAAAGCTAGCCGTTGTGTAACAAAAGCCATGTTTGAGCGGTTTACCGAGAAAGCAATTAAGGTCATAATGTTAGCTCAAGAGGAAGCTAGGAGACTTGGCCATAACTTTGTTGGAACTGAGCAAATACTGTTGGGTTTAATTGGAGAAGGGACTGGGATTGCCGCAAAGGTTCTTAAATCCATGGGAATGAATCTTAAACAGTCACGTTTGGAAGTGGAAAAGATTATTGGGAGAGGCAGTGGATTTGTGGCAGTGGAGATTCCATTTACTCCTCGTGCAAAGCGTGTTCTTGAGTTATCACTAGAGGAAGCTCGTCAACTCGGGCATAACTACATTGGTTCAGAGCATCTTTTGCTTGGTCTTCTTCGTGAAGGAGAAGGTGTTTCAGCCCGTGTATTGGAGAATATGGGTATAGATTCTGTTAATATCCGGACGCAGGTAAATGCATCAATTTTGAAATTTTGCAATCATGTTATGTGTTAGCAAACAATTTCTTGATAACATTTTGAGTACAATTTTGAAGGTTATACGTATGGTTGGGGAAAACAATGAAGTCACAGCAAGCGTTGGTGGAGGAAGCAGTGGAAATAACAAAATGCCAACACTAGAAGAGTACGGAACTAACTTAACTAAACTAGCAGAGGAGGTAATAAAAATCTATACTCAGCTTGTAAGAGACTTTCATGTTAATGCTTGAATGGTTTATAATTCTGATATAAAACTGTTTGTTGTAGGGTAAATTGGATCCGGTTGTGGGAAGGCAACAACAGATTGAACGAGTGGTTCAGATCTTAGCTCGAAGAACCAAGAACAACCCGTGTCTTATTGGAGAACCTGGAGTTGGTAAGACAGCAATAGCTGAAGGACTCGCACAGCGAATTGCTAGTGGTGATGTCCCTGATACAATTGAAGGGAAGACGGTTATAACCCTTGATATGGGCCTTCTAGTGGCCGGAACGAAATATCGTGGAGAATTTGAGGAAAGATTGAAGAAGCTTATGGAGGAAATCAGGCAAAGTGATGAGATAATTCTGTTTATTGATGAAGTGCACACACTGATTGGTGCAGGAGCCGCTGAAGGTGCAATTGATGCTGCTAACATCTTAAAACCAGCTCTTGCCAGAGGTGAATTGCAGTGTATTGGTGCTACAACATTGGATGAGTACAGGAAGCACATTGAGAAAGATCCTGCATTGGAGAGACGGTTTCAGCCTGTGAGGGTACCTGAACCAACTGTAGATGAAGCTATACAGATCTTGCACGGTCTGCGTGAGCGGTATGAGATCCACCATAAGCTTCGGTACACAGACGATGCCTTGGTTGCTGCTGCGCAATTGTCTCATCAATACATCAGGTTTTTATTTGTATATTGACAATGTCTTAGACGATTTGCAGCATTATCTTAACTCGATATCTTCTCTTCAATGGACAGTGATCGGTTTCTTCCTGACAAAGCGATTGACTTGATTGATGAAGCAGGGTCTCGGGTTCGGCTACGTCATAATCAGGTTCATATTTACATGTTTCTCGCATTACCCAAAAATCGTCTTTTGTATCTATTTGAGCTGATTCAGAATGAGAACGTTGTCTGGTTAGGTCCCTGAGGAAGCTAGAGAGCTTGAAAGGCAACTCAGGCAGATCACTAAGGAGAAAAATGAAGCTGTGCGAACCCAAGACTTTGAGAAGGTATCGTCGTTGAGTGTTTCATACTGTCCATAAACCCAAGATTAGTGTTTACAGTGTCCTGACTCTCTTCTTCTTCTTCGACAGGCTGGTTCTCATCGTGACCGTGAAATAGAGATTAGGGCAGAGATAGCCGCTGTTTTAGCCAAAGGCAAAGAAGTGAACAAAGCCGAGACAGAAGCTACTGAAGGGGGACCTACTGTCACGGAATCTGACATCCAACACATTGTCTCCACCTGGACAGGAATCCCGGTAGAGAAAGTCTCGTCTGATGAATCTAGCCGTCTGCTCAAAATGGAGGAGACCCTACACACAAGAGTCATTGGCCAAGACGAAGCTGTCAAAGCAATCAGCCGGGCTATCCGCCGTGCGCGTGTTGGACTCAAGAACCCGAACCGTCCAATAGCCAGTTTCATCTTCTCTGGCCCGACTGGTGTAGGGAAATCAGAGCTTGCCAAAGCCTTGGCTGCTTACTACTTTGGTTCAGAAGAAGCAATGATCCGTCTAGACATGAGTGAGTTCATGGAACGACACACAGTTTCAAAGCTCATCGGTTCACCTCCTGGTTATGTAGGATATACAGAAGGTGGTCAGCTAACCGAAGCAGTTCGACGCAGACCCTACACACTTGTCCTCTTTGACGAAATCGAGAAAGCCCATCCTGATGTTTTCAACATGATGCTTCAGATCCTAGAAGACGGAAGACTAACCGATAGCAAAGGAAGAACTGTGGATTTCAAGAATACGCTTCTGATCATGACATCGAACGTAGGAAGCAGTGTGATTGAAAAAGGAGGTAGAAGAATTGGGTTTGATCTGGACTACGACGAGAAAGACGGTAGCTACAACAGAATTAAGAGCTTAGTGACTGAGGAACTGAAACAGTACTTCAGACCAGAGTTCTTGAACAGGTTAGATGAGATGATTGTTTTCAGACAGTTAACGAAACTAGAAGTGAAGGAAATTGCTGATATAATGCTAAAAGAAGTGGTGGTGAGACTTAAGGACAAAGAGATTGAGCTTCAGGTGACAGAGAGGTTTAAAGAGAGAGTGGTGGATGAAGGATTTGACCCGAGTTATGGTGCGAGACCGCTTAGAAGAGCGATAATGAGGCTATTGGAAGATAGTATGGCAGAGAAGATGCTTGGGAGGGAGATAAAGGAAGGAGATTCAGTGATAGTTGATGTTGATGCAGAAGGAAGTGTGGTTGTACTCAACGGAAACAGTGGAAGTGGAAGTGGTGGTGGTTTTGTTGCTGAAGAAGATCTATTGCAAATGTTGTAGAAGGGTTCTTGAGATTCATTCCAGTGTTATTGAATTGAGTCTTCTTTTGATTCGCTTTTTTGTAGTTTAATCCTTTTGTTTCGGGATTTTATTTTTACTTGAATCTGAGTTATAGTTGCTAAATTAGGATCCATTCACATTGTTCTTTTTTTTTTTGTCGTCTTTATTATTAATGATAACGGATGGGATTACAACACAAAGAAACTGTAAGACCGCAAAAACCGAGATTGAAAACGCGATTTTGAAAACGATTTATGAGTAA
>OVBE01008067.1:2933-17634 GCA_900406425.1 Iberis pinnata
CTCATGTTCTTCATGTTCTTCATAATGTTTACACTCAAAACTCACTAAATCTTACATGGTATCAGAGCCTTAAGCTCCTCACCTTTATTTTCTGCATAATCTACCTATTCTACTCACTCTAATCGGTTCAATTTCTTCATTCTACATCCTTACATTCTTGTTTGTATTTTGGGTTCATTCTGCTCTTCTCTTAGCTTTCTCTCTGGTTTTAAGCTATAACAACGGAAAATCAAAAGAACTTGGTAGTTCCAGTCATTCTAAAAGGTATGAATTATCTCTTATGGTCAAGAACCATAAAGACTGCCCTAGGAAGTAAAGGATTGTGGAAGCATGTTTTTAAGGATGCTCCTGCTGTATCTATCAAAGAAAATGTCAAAGATGATGCTACAAGTGAAAAAGAAGATAAATGGTTCCAAGAAGACCAAATAGTATTAGGAATCATACAAAGCTCTCTTGATGCATCTATATTAGAAGCTTGCTCCTATTGTGAATCTTCCAAGGAGGTTTGGGACACACTCTACAATGTGTATGAGAATGTTTCAAACCTGAGCAGAGTGTATGAAGTTAAAAAGGCAATCAATGATCTAGTTCAAGAAGATTTCGAATTTACAAAACATTTTGGGAAGTTTAGAGCTTTATGGGCAGAAGTGAAAATGCTCAGACCTTCTTCCTTAGATGCTGCTGTCCTAAATGAAAGGAGAGAACAAGATAAAGTGTTCGGTCTCTTACTCACTCTTAACCCAACCTACAATGACCTGATCAAGCATATCTTAAGAGCCGACAAACTACCATATCTAGAAGGCGTTTTCTTACAAATTCAAAGGGATCAAGGTTCCCATGGTCTGTTTGGAGGAAAGAAGGAATTAGTAATGGCAAATAAGAGGTTCTACAAAGGAGATGATATGAAGAATCTGATTTGTGAGCATTGCAAGAAAGAAGGACACTTAAAGGACAAGTGTTGGTTTTTACATCCTCATCTCAGGCCTAAAAGTTCCAACAATGATTTTAGGCCAAGAAACAACAATGAATACAATAGTACAATGGAAAACCTGGCTCAAGACAGAAAAGAGAACGAGGCTGGATCATCTAACAAAGGGGATGGAAACAAATCTCTAGCATTGGTCTCCTACACATCTCAAATCACACCTACTGCCCAGGATGAGTTTATGAGAAAAAGTGACTTAGATGTACTCCTAAAGGATCTAATAGAGGCCTCCAAGTCTGGTAATGTGGTTGGTAATATGATAGGTGAATCATTGCATGCTAGAATTGATAATAAAAACACTAAGCCTTTAATAATAGATTGGGTGCTTCTCACCACATGACTAACAATTTAGACTTAATAGAGAAGCTAGAACATGCTCTAGGAAATGTTGTGATTTCTAATGATGATAAGATCCCTATTAGAGGCATTGGTAGTCTTAAGTTATTTGAAAAAGATTCAAAAGCGTTTTACATGCCCACCTTCACATATAATCTGTTATCGGTTAAGAAAATCACAAATGACTTAAATTTCAATGTTATTTTTGGGCCTAATGATGTATTTTTTCATGATATTAAATCTCAAGAGGTGCTTGGTATGGGAGAAACCAAGGATGGTTTGTATGTGCTAGGAGACAACAAGCTTAATTTTTCCCTGTCGTCTGTTTTTCATTCTGTTTTGGAAAATGTTAGCAATGTTATTTGGCATGCTAGGCTAGGACATCCTCACTTTAGAGCCTTAAAGATTATGTTTCCTAGTATATCTTTTGAAAATAATGATTGTGAGCCTTGTATACTTGGTAAACACTGTAAATCAGTGTTTTCCAATTCTACAACTATCTATGAAAACTGTTTTGATTTGATTCATTATGATGTTTGGACCTCACCATACGAATCTAGAGAACATCATAAATACTTTGTTACTTTCATAGATGAGAAATCAAAATATACTTGGCTAACATTGCTGCAGTCAAAGAATAGGGTCTTAGAAGCATTTATAAACTTTCAAACCTATGTCTCTAACCATTTCAATGCTAAAATTAAAATTTTTAGATCAGATAATGGAGGAGAATATACAAGAAATGCTTTTAAGAAACACCTTACAAAATATGGAATTATCCACCAAACAAGTTGTCCTTACACACCACAACAAAATGGGGTGGCTAGATCTATGATGTTTCATACCAATGTTCCCAAGAGGTTTTGGGGAGATGTTGTAGTTTCAGCATGCTATTTGATTAATCGCATTCCAACTAAGATATTACAAGACATATCTCCATTTGAGGTACTAAACAAGATAAATTTATCTATCAATCACTTACGTGTTTTTGGTTGTGTCTGTTTTGTGTTCATTCCAGGAGAACAAAGAAACAAGCTTGAAGCTAAAAGCACTAGAGCTATGTTCATTGGGTATTCAACAACACAAAAGGGTACAAATGTTATGTACTTGAAACAAAAAGGTCCTTATTTCTAGAGAGGTGAAGTTCGTGGAGCAGAAGGGATTTCATGATGAAAAGAATTGGGAAGCTTTAAAAGACTTATCAAACTCACCTTCGGATTGGGCTACTAACCTAAGGAATCTGCTAATACATCTAGGCCTAAACCAACCATCAATTCCAGCAGACCTTCTCCATTCATCTCCAACTCCTCAAAATACACCAGCTCAGACGGATGAAGGAACATCCCATTCTAATCATGAGGGGGACACACAACCTCAAAGTGGACAAGATGAACAGAATATTCAAGAAGAAATAAATGAATCAACTGATGAGAATTTGGGTTCAACAAGTCATGATCAAGATGGGATACAAGAGGAAACACAAGAACAACCTGTTTTGAGGAGAAGTACAANGTGGGTAAATTAGACCAAAAATTAGTTCTAAGAACATATGGAGAGGTTGTTGAGAAAAAAGAATGGATATAGGCTGTTGATAATGAGTTAAAAGCTATGGAGACAAATCAAACTTGGGTTGAAATGGATCTTCCTAAAGGAAAGAAGGTTGTGAGTTCCAAGTGGGTTTTCACCATTAAATACAAGAGTAATGGGGATGTTGATAGGCATAAGGCAATGCTAGTTGCAAGAGGGTTCACTCAAACCTATGGAGAAGACTAATTAGACGCTTTTTCACCAGTAGCAAGACTCCACACGGTAAGAGTTATGCTCTCCTTAGCCACTAACCTAGAATGGGATCTTTGGAAGATGGATGTCAAGAATGAATTCTTGCAAGGAGAATTGGAAGAAGAGGTATACATGTACCCTCCTCCTGGTCTTGAAAGTTCAGTGGCTCAAGGCAAGGTCCTTAAGCTCAAGAAAGCCATCTATGGGGTCAAGCAATCACCAAAGGCATGGTACCACAAATTGAGCTCAACCTTGGTAACAAGAGGTTGTAAAAGATCATAAGGAGATCACACATTATTTACTCTACAAATCCAAGAAGGTATTATAGTCATTCTCATTTATGTTGATGATATTATCATCTCCGGGAATGACAAGGTAGGAATCCTAGCTACTAAACAATTTCTTAAATATGTTTTTGATATTAAAGACCTTGGAAAACTAAAATACTTTCTTATGATAGAAGTTTGTAGATCTAAAGAGAGACTACATCTATCACAAAGAAAGTATACTCTTGATATTATGAATGAAACAGGAAAGTTAGGAACAAGGCTAGCAAAGACTCCTCTAGAAAAAAGTTACAAAGTCATAAGAGAATGGGAGATTGAAGACAAGTCATTTGATGATCAACACCAATATAGGAGGATGATTGGAAAGCTCATCTACTTAACTATCAGAAGGCATGATATTTGTTTTGCTGTGAATCAGGTTAGCCAGCATATGCAAGCTCCCAAAATGCATTATTGGGGCATGGTTGAAAGAATCCTGAGATACCTAAAGGGAGCTCCTGGACAAGGTGTATAGATGAGATGCAACAAGAATACAGAAATTGTTGGCTATTGTGATGCGGATTGGGCTGAAGATCGAACGGATAGAAAGTCCACTACAGGCTATTGTACATTCATTGGTGAAAATTTGGTGACTTGGAGAAGCAAGAAACAGAAGATAGTATCATGTTCAAGTGCTGAGGCAGAATATAGAGCAATGAGGAAGCTTATAAATGAGCTTGTTTGGCTAAAGGGTTTGCTAAAAGACTTGGGCATTGAGATCAAGACATCAATCACCATGCATTGTGACAATCAAGTAGCAATCAATATTGCATCCAACAATGTATTTCATGAGAGGACTAAACACATAGAAGTGGATTGCCACAAAGTTAGGCAAATGGTAGAACAAAGAGTCATCCTTTCATGTTATACAAGGAGTTCTAATCAATTGGCTGACATCTTCACCAAGGCAGCAAATTTGAAGGTGTGTGAGTTCATTCATGAGAAGCTTGGACTCACATTTATTCATCGAGAGTATAAGAACCTTACTATGAAGCTTATACTCTTTTTCCCTCAATGGGTTTTGTCCCAAATGGTTTTCCCATTGAGGTTTTTAATGAGGTGGGTTTCATAGTTGCAAGCTTAACCATTCACCATGATTAAGCTTGAGGGGGAGTATTGAGTTATGAATAAAAGATCAAGACCATAGAAGGATAATAGTGATATAAAGACAAGTCTTATTCTGCCAGAATTCAGATTATGCATCAAACCAACTTTGGTTTTCTTAATGACTGAATGTTGTGCACCCAAAATAAAGTTTAAAGCTTCTAGAATTGTTATTCAAGTCAATATAACTGTTGGAAATGAAGGGTCTAAGGGACAGCTCATGTACTTGCATGTGGAAGTGTGTAACTTCTTCTACAAGCTTCTTTCTCTAAACATTTGTAAAATCTATTGGATAATAGCTTGTATTCTCTTTATTTTTCTCTTGGCATTGATTTAAATATGTTGTAAGTCAATACTTGAGACATATAAAGAAATATACATTTATTTATCCTCTCTCTCTCTCTCTCTCTCTCTCTCTCTCTCTTTTTTGGGGAGCCCTTATCTCTCCCTCATGTTCTTCATGTTCTTCATAATGTTTACACTCAAAACTCATGAAATCTTATAGTGTACGCACAGCGTCGTCTACGCAAAGCGGCGTGTACACATAGCGTCGTGTACACAGACGTCATGAAACTTGAATTTTGTTTTGTGTCAAAAAATGTTTGTTTATAGAGTACAAAAATATAATATTTGGTATAATTTTTATTTAATTATCAACTAATTAATTTTAAAGATTGAAGATGAAAAATAAAAACATCACATCAACCAACACATCAATACCACTCCTTGTTTCTCTTATTTCCTTTAAGGGAAAAATGATATTTGTTACCATGGAAAGTCCACCAAAAGCAACAAATTCACTTTTATGTAAATATTTTGTGTTTAGGTATACTATAGTATAATTTATCCTAAAATTTAAATAATAAATGATCTTCAGAGCATAATAATAATATTTTTGGGCCATTAATTTTGTAAAAAGGTTTAACTGATATATTTAGTAATTTCAATATATTTATGATTGCATAATATATGAGTCAAATTAATAATCCATGGATAAACGTAATTTTTCATAAAAACCGGAACGAGGATAGACTTGTCAATTGCAAAATTAATATATAAAAGAAAGAGATGAGAGCTTTTCAGACTAGCTACATCAGCCTTTTAAAAATCCTTATCCTGATGCCCCACTATCTCATATCTTTTCAAAGTCGCTTCCCTTTCTCCATATCCTTCAATCTTCCCTCTTAGACTAATCTATGTTCTCTTTCGTTCAATCGAAGATTTAATGAGGATGAAAATGTAAATTTAAAAGATCTTAAAGGGAGGATAAGGAAATGATTCAGAGTCCAAATAGAAGAAGAGATTGAAAATCCTAGATCTCGATAACCAATGGCTCTCTGATTCTCCAGCGAGATGCCTCCCTCTCTCAAACCTTCCAAGCAAGTTCTGAAACACCACGAAACCGACATCCTTCGCAAGTCCGAACGTTTTCCTTCTTCTAGTGAGAATTTGAGAAAGGTTGTTGATATTTAAGATGTAGAAGAGAAGTTGAGATCATGAGACATTAAAGTTGTTTCAAAGGTTTAAATCTGAACCTTTTTAAAATGCTGGGTTTTCCAAATTTTATATTTACCCGTAATTTTTGTTGCTGGAATTTGATTTGAGTTTATTACGTTGTTTCATCTCTTTTGATCAAAATCATCATGTGGTTTTTTTTATCTCTTAGATTGTATTTTGATGATTACATAATTAGATGGTCTTGATTTCATTGAGAAACTAGTATTGTTTCTTACCTAATAATGGAATGCATGTTTATCCCTCTAAAATTAGACGATCTTAGTTATTTTCCTTAGATATAGACAATGCTATTTTTAAAATTTGTTACTCTGTAAAAGACTAGACCTTCAAAACTATGAAACTGAGAAATTTGTAACCTTTAGGAATCCTTTTTGTTCGGAGTTCTTAATCATACAAGATTTTTTTTTGGTTTTCAGATTGTAACTCAATGGTATTGAAGTTAAAAAATATGAATCTTGGTGGTTTTAGAGACATAATCAGCGGTTTACCAGAGGCAATGATTTGTCTTCCAAATTTACGATTGTAGTTATTACTAATCTTCTCTGATTAGGTCTTCCTCTTGGTGATTTAACTCAACCATGCTTATGTGATTATCTTTCTGTTTATTGAAACAAATTAGGATTTTAGATGCTCATGGGTTTTATTGTTGTTTTGATATAACAAAAAGGAGGTCTCTTGCTTAGTAGTATGTAGTTCCGCACTTCTGTCTTAGTTATTAGTATGTATGCTTCACCGTATGATACTTACTTTAGCTCTATTTTTATAGACTCACCGAGTTAAGGTACACCCTAATAGAACTATTGTCAACCCTGATAATTGACAATCTTTGAATCTTTTTTCATGATTTTCTGCACATTGTGTAGGATCAAGATGTTGTTTTCCAACCATCGAAGCTTCTCTCACAAACCCACCATTATTTTCTTCGTAAGTGTCTGGTACTTATTACAACAACATTTATCAGTGTTAAGTTTAACTTTTATAACATTTAACTTGCGCTTAAATTATGTGCAACCTCTACTTCTTTTCAAATGATTTTCTCCCTATTTTCTTACCAGCATATTGTGTGTTGATGATTCATCTCAAATTTCAAGTCTTCTCTGTGTTATATGAAAGTGAGACGGCCATGATTTACACTTCACCAAATTCATGCAGAATAGAAATCGGTGCAGCAAATGGTTTATGACGCTCTCAAACATGTCCCTAATGACGATGGCCAATGTTCCTTTGCTTTGAATTTCACTTACAAGCAGCATAACATAATGATTAATTGTGTTCAATTTGTTTTCAATTGCCAAAATTATTTACAATGTATATTCTCTATTGTTTTCATTATAATATAAAAACTATTCTTTTCAACACCTTTTTCAGGCCATGCAGATTCGTGATTCATTGGCTATAGTGGGTGACAATAGTACATGTATTAGCTTACCATAAGTAAAGAAAGATTGTGTGCTCACAATGGGAGGTTTGTCTAATACATATGTCTTACTCAATTTCATTACATTCATCTAGCTTTGTCTTTTATTGATTAGTTTACAAATAGATAAGCCCATTAATCAGTCTCTCACTTACCGAAAGAATACTCTGCAACTTCATTCCTAATAAATTATTTCCAAAACATGTACCAGTAGTTGTCCTAGAAAAGCTTAATGTTGTTGAGGTACAAATGATTCAAATTTCGAATCCTCTTTCTTCTTCGCCAAAGTATAATTTTCTAACATCTTTTTATTTGTTATATATCCAGAGAAATGGTGATGGGAAGCTATGAGAAGTAAGCATCCTTTATGCAGTTTCTTCTGTTTCTTACAAGGTTCCATTGACCATGGATATAGAAGAAAAAGTTACAGAGGGAAAATTTTCAAAAAATGTGTCTATGATATAGAGAAAAGAGTATACAAGCAATGGCGAGCTTGGGAAACTAGACTATCCTTTTACATTCATTGTTGACAAAGCGAGTGACTTTACTAGTTCAACGACCTCAAATGTAAGGCACAATCTTTTTCGAAAAGTGTGGGTTTAGTTAAATGATGATTAAGTAGTGTGCCACTATGAATCTATGACTAATGCAAAGAGAATTTGGCAAAGATAATGTGGAGAGCTTCTTTAGACTTGAATAGATACTTTATTTTAAGATTATATAGAAACTATATTTGAACGCCCAAGGTGTTTACAATTATGCATTCACTTCATGCAAATATAATTTCGTTCATTCAATCAATTTTAACCAAAAATTATTTTGCCTGGTCAGACAACCGCATCACCTTCATTTTAAGAAATTTTTAAAAATATTGTTAAACGAGAAAAGAAAAACAAACATAAAATATAGGTAATAAAGTAGTTAATAATAAATTTAAATACTCCTTCCATTTTTAAAAGAGAGTCACTTTAGAGTTTTTCACACGGATTTAGAAATTTCAATTTTCCATAAAAATTGCATTAAGTATTCTAAATCAACCAATAGAAAAATGTACTGCAATTATTCTATTTGACTGAAAATTCAAACTCATTTAAATTCTGCATAGAAAACCTAAAATGACACTCTTTCTATAACAATTTCTTTTTTTGCTAAAGTGACACTCATATAAAAATGGAGGGAGTAGTTAAAATTATCACTCTAATTATATTTATTAGAATTCATATGAACTATACAAAAAAATTAAGTCTTAATTTCAAGTAAAATATTATATATATATATATAATATCATAAAACTCGCATGTAGCGCGGAATAACCACTAGTTCACTTAAAACTCTTGTGTTAAAGAATCCTAAACCCTAACTAACAATGTTAGTAATTTTTATAAATGCATTTTATAAGCTCACTATAAGGTACAATTCAACTGATGACATATAATAAATCATATCTTAAACTTTAAACCTCGTTTTTTCCCTAAAACAACAAAAATCTACCAATCCCATATATATTCGATGAATTGTCACTAATATGTTTTAGTAATCAAATAAAAAGATAACATGGTCAAATCTTATTTTTTTCAACTAACTAATAGTTAGTAACTTCATTTATATTTATTATATGTTCAAAGCTTCTTTTTGTCAACTCTTCTTTCACTAGCATCTTATGGTAGATAATTAAATAACCCAATAATTTAGTCAAAGTTGAAAATGCATTTATTTCTAATATTTTATGGTAGGTGGTCAAATACTTTTTTTATTATGGTAGAGAATTAATACCCTTGGGTACTATATATATATATATATATGTAACATTTCCCGCGCAATTATCGTGTACTTGGCGCGCAAAACGTTTTAGTTAAATATTATATTGAGATTTCGTGTGAATACATTTTAAAGGTAATTTTTTATATTGAAAGATATGTATTTTATGCAACATCACGTTTTATTTATATTATATATATTTTATCTATGTAATTATACGAGAAAAAGACTTTGGTTTCAAAATCTATCTAGAAACATACTATTTTATAATATGAATTGTTATGTTTATTCATGAGACTTCTTATGTTTCTTCAAGGTATAATTGCTACATATTGCTTAACTAGGTTCATGATTAATTATTTCACTTTTGAAAACTAACTATTAAAGGAACATATAATCATTTAAAACAAATGTTATATTCTTTAAGGATCAATAGTGTGAACTGCTAATTGTAGTACTTTTCTTATTGTTTTATAACAGTATTGTGATTTTCTGTAATAAATCATTTATTTATCATTATAGTCATGATTTTAATTTGGATTTGTAAATTTAAATATTATGGTAAATTTGATGTATTTAAATAAATTATGATTTACAAACTATCTTTATATAATTATAATACACAAATTATTATCGTTTTATTTAGTCAAGTTTGATCTTAGTAGTATAATTCAAATATTATTTGTGCGTTAAATTATCACAAAAGAGTCTTTTCCTTACAAGAAGACTTCATAACTATAATTCATTTTGTTTAAAAGTTATACTATATTCTTAAAACTAAATTGATTAGTAGCTAACTAAAATAATTTTTGTGATTTGAAATTTTACAGAAAAATGTCAAAAGATGATGTCAACATTAACCAGAAAACGTCAATGGTAGATGGGGACCAGGCTCCTAGAATTGATGCAAGCTTTAACAATTCAAAGGCAAGAAAATCTATGATTGCTAGCTCTAAGCCATGCATTCCCGACTTAAATAAAGAACCTTGTTCTGATTCAGAGGAAGAAATTGAACAAAAGACTCAAATCTTCACTGAATTCAAACGTCAAGATGTAATTGTTTCTTTTCCTCATTTCCAATTCGAGCAACAGGTTGAGATACTCGCTCGTTTTTCATGCCCTGAATATTGGAAGTTGAATTTTCTCAACAAAGAATTTTCAGAGATACTAAAGAGCAATAGAATTTTTAAGTTGAGGAAACAATGGGGAATTGTGAAACCATATGTATTTTTGGGTACAGGCGCCCTTGATCGTTGGACGATGTTTGATAACGATTTCCAGAGTTTCCAAAAGCTTCCACAAATTCCTTCTGATGACTATTGCTTCTTCATGAGTGATAAAGAAACAATTTGTGCGGGCACACAACTGATTGTCATTGGGAGGGAAGTGGAAGGAGTTGTGGTGTGGCGATACGAGCTTGCGATGAGTAAGTGGTTCAAAGGTCCTACAATGATCACACCTCGAGCCATGTACGCTTCCGCGAGTCATGGGAATGATGCATTTTTTGCAGGAGGAATCAATACGAATAAAAATCAGATCTCTGAGGTTGTGAACAAAGTTGAGAAATACAATGCCGAGACCAAAAAATGGACATTGCTACCTGAAATGCATAAGCGGAGGAAATTTTGCTCTGGATGTTTTTTACGCGGAAAGTTTTATGTCATTGGTGGTAGAGATGAAAATGATAATTGGTTAACCTCTGGAGAGAGATATGATGAGGCGAAAAATTCTTGGGAGATGATACCAAACATGCTTGAAGACATAACATTCAACCGCCCCCATTCGCCGCCTCTCATCGCGGTGGTGGAGGAAAATCTCTTCCTAGTTGAAGCAAATTCTAACGAACTCTATATGTATGATATAGAGGCAAATGGTTGGAAGAAACTTGGGATTATACCCGTGAGAGCTGACGTCGGGGGAGGTTGGGGAGTTGCATTTAAATCCCTTGGAGATCGACTTTTACTTATTGGAGCTTCTGCTGCTGGATTTTACCGTGGGAGAATGTCGATTTATACATGCAATCCAGCTAATAAATTCAAAGAAGCAATAACTTGGGAGAGGTCGAATGATTGTTGTAAACCAGATAGTCGATTCAGTCACTATATTCATAATTGTTCTGTGATGTTTGCTTAGAGAATTCTTCTTAAACAATATTGCATGATAACATATGTATCCTTTTTTGTATGGAAAATTAAGTCAATATATTTTTATTATATGCTTTGTCTATTTTTTCTTATCTTTGTCTTTTTCGTTTTGAGTTTAGATGCATATGATGTTGTATTTGTTGGTAAAATTCGTTACTTTAAGAGAACTTTTTGTTCTTTGAAATAAACGTTTCATATATTTAATTTAAAAACGATCATATCTTATGAAAATGTACTTATATTAAACACTAATTGTTTGAAATCGCATCTACTTTTGTGTTAAATATCTTTTTCGTTTAAGACTTGAAATCTTTTAGAAACGAAATAAAATACTACATAGACAAAAATTTTGAAATTTTCATGTTAAAAACATGGTGGTATCATTCAATTTTATTTTTGAATATGCAATTTATCATCATTTTGATTTAAAAAATTGATAGTTAAAATAGTTAAGAAACATAAACGTATTTTAAAAAGTATAGAAAATATACTTAGAAAATATTAAATAAAAATATTTATTATTCATAAATAGCTAAACAAAATCTGGAAATTTATTGGAAATATTGATTTTCTTTTTTTCAACTCTTTTCAAAAAGACTTTAAAAATTGTTTACCATGTTTCGTTTTAATGGTCATAAAGTTTTTATTTGTATGTTTATCACATTTTTAAAAATAATAATTTCTCATTCCTTATCAAGTTTCACGTAAATAGGGTTGGGCGTTCGAATAACCGAATCCAATCGGGTTCACAAAAAGATATGAATCGATGTATTATAGAGGAATTGGGAGAACCTGATGATGTGCATAAGGTTTTTATGTCACTGTTCTGACAGGATACTAAGGGTAATTTAACTTCCTTTGCATTCGTCTTCGTTGTTTGAAGATGACCATTCCTCTTACGGTCTTTGGCAAATTAGCCTTTCTGTGGTTGATATTTTGTTATATGTACTGGTTTAAATTTCATCATATAACATCATGTAAACTATAGACTTACTATTAGAAAACTTAGGTTTATGAATAAATTTTGGTTATTTCGGATATCCAAAATTCGTTTGGATATATTCGATCTGGTTCGGATAACCGAACCAAATAAATAAAATATTCATTCGGATATTTTACTAAATCTGAACCCGATCTGAACCTGATTTTTTTATCGGTTTCGGGTTCGGGTTCAGATTTCGAACATTATGCTTAGCTCTACACGTAATATGCTAATAATACACCTTGAGAAAACTTTCAATATATTGACACTGAATTATCAATATAAGACAATGAGAAACCATTTGTGTTACTGTTTACCATCGTCAAGACAGTTCATCGTTGGAACACATGTTAACCAAAACTTGTAAGCCAGTCTAGGGATTGGCATTCATATTACGTTAACATCCATAAAAGAATAGCTTAACACATTTTAGGAAATCTATACAATACAAATAGTATTAGGTAATGATTATACATTTCCAGTAGAAGGAAATATAGTCTATAAACATCAAGGCATATTGACCGTGTTTGATAATCTTCAAGATAATTTAGAGCAGGAAAATGAAGTTTTTTACAATCCTAATAAGAAATCATAATAAAATAAATAGTAGCTAAATAATATATAAGTTTATGCAGAGTTTCATAAGACAAGGTGAATAAGAATGAGAGAGAATATTTAGTTTTTGACAGAGCTTCTAAATTCGATAAAGAAAAGTCGTTCCCTGAATCTCTTTTATAAAGTGTTCATCGAATTAGAAGTGGTATCAGAACCTTAAGGTAAAGGTTCGGCTGAATTAACAGAAGACGACTCACGTAACCAAGCATGGATGATGTGAGTAACACACTAACTCGTGTGAAGGACATCTCATTCATCCAATGTATGATGTTGATATCGACAAACTATATTGTTTGATCAATGAAGATGAAAGTGACGAGACATGTATATGAAGTATGAGAAACAATTGATCCATGTACGACCAATAAAAAACAATGATGTGGCAATAATTCTTTTATTCCCAGCTATTCCCGAGACATTGATATTACAAGTAGGAGAGCAATCAAAATTGTCGAGATTATAATTTTGACTAAAATGTTGGGTTATATATTGATTTATCTACCATAAGATGCTAGTGAAAAAGAGTTGATAAAAGGAGGCTTTGACCATGGTATCAATATAAGTTAAGTTACTAATTTAATTTCTAAAAGATATGACATATTAGTAACAACTCATTAAATATAAAATTAATGGCTCTTGTTAGTGATTTAAAGTAAAAATATAAGGTTTAATGTTTATGATATAACTTATTACATATGATTGATCGAATTATATTTTAAATGAGGTTATAAAATTCACTTGTAGATTTTTTTTTGATGACCATGTTATCCGGAATCCATAAGGACTCCAATTAGGCTCAAAGCGTTTGCAGTCGCCGAAGGTATCCAGGAAAGCCGTCGAAATTCACTTCATTTAATTGATGGTGGTCGGGATTCGAACCCAGGTGGCGGAACTCATAGCTATGAACCCTTTACCACCAGAACTAGAAGCCCCGATTCACTTGTAGAAATTACTTACCTCGTATGTTAGGGTTTAGGATCCCTTAACACCATAGTTTAAGTAAATGGTATATGTAAAATTTTCAATATTTAAATGAATTATTTTAGTTTTGGCTCACTTATGAGAGGTTAGTTTCAACTAATTGATACAATAAATTTTGTTGTAAGAGTTAATGTGTATTTAAAAAGTTAATATGGATGGACAATGTATATGATCTCTTTTTTTTGTTTATTAACTAAAGATTTTATGAATTATACTTAATCTTTAGATGAGGATTATTATTAACGAACTAGCTCAAGGTTTAAAGTTTTTGAAATGCTATAGTACATTTCTTTAAACTTTTTATTGGTCAACAATTTTTTAAAACTTTACATTATAAGATTATCGTTTCAATGATACCTCTAGAATTTTTTTTTTTTTTTTTGGATCTGAAACATATAGTTGGTAGTTACTTAAATTTTTGATTTAGTAGACTTTGTTATAATTATATATCCTACATGTCAATATTATGTCTTATAGGGAGTGAATCATCAAATACACTTATAGAAATTATTAAACTTACGTATGAAAGATTAATATATTCTAGTAGAAAAATGAGTTTATATGAATGAGTCTGGTTTGAGCTTCAAGTTCTATTTACTAGAAGTCTATGACTTGTGATTGATTATGATCTATGTATATTTATTAGACATATATATATATATATATATATATATATATATTTTTTTGACTTTTGAAAATATATACTTTTACTAATTATATATTTTTATAAAATATAATATTCAATATATTTATTTT
>OVBE01008068.1:0-17634 GCA_900406425.1 Iberis pinnata
TAATAATAATAATAATAATAATAATAATAATAATAATAATAATAATAATAACTTTTAATAAATATATAAAATTTTTGGATAATAATTTTGAATAATAATATTATATAAATTTATCTTGTCAGATATTATATAATATATAAGAAAACCCTAACCCCCGGAATAATAAAAACTAGGTCATTCTGCGGTTAGGGTTATATCATCCCTATATAACGATAACCACATAATGACCTATTTATTATGCGTGTAAATTTAAATCTTATGGAGCTTCGAAAGATCGCGACGTTTCGCTCTCACTCCATGTTTCTTTATTTATTTCTCTGTTCCTCTTTTTATTTGCTCATAAATTCACAACCTCTCTATTGCAAATGACGCGTCGAAGGATTAACTCGAAGTTGAATAGTTTGAGGCTTGATCCTTCCTTACATTTCTCAGTTGGCTAGTCTATCATGTTCTTCAATACATTTATAGCATAACAGATACACAAGCTTGGAATTTCATCTCTTATAGCTCCATTGGAAGACGACATTTACCACTAGGAAGGGATTATAATGGGTGCAGCTGGTACTCCGTATGAAGGTGGAATCTTCTTAATTAACATCCGCTTCCCTGCTGACTATTTGATGAAACCACCAAAGGTTTGTTCTTGTTTTATGAAAATTAAGTGATCCTTTTGCTTGCTCATGTGTACGATTGGTTGTTATATGTAGGTGTCTTTCAAAACTAAGGTGTATCATCCAAACATCAACAACAATGGCTCCATTTACATGGATATGTTGAGAGACACCCAATGGTCTCCTACCTTTACCATGTCCCATGTATGAAAACTTTCTTGTGATGTTTGTATAAGCGTATTTAGTCAATGTTTCTTCACTGATTGATCAATATTTTTGAGTGATTAGGTTCTGGGCTCCATTGCTGCATTGTTGGATGTTCCCAATCTAGAAGATCTTCTGGTGGCAGAGATTGGTGAGCTGTACAGGATGAATAGTTCTTAGTACGAGGAAAATGCAAGAAGCTTGACCGTGACGTATGCAATGGGATGATGACGACAATAACTATTTCCATACATGTAATTATTAAGTTGAACAAGAGATTTTGTTTGGTTTTATAGTTAATTCCATTTTAGGCAAGCAAGTCTTTTAGAAATTATCCTAATCACTCAAGAAACAGAAAATCACGGAAATAACCAAGTCGTATAGTAAACATAACTACGTCAGAAAGTAAACATAACTCAGTCACATAAAAGTATCAGCCTTTTAGTAAGAAAACTCAGCCATGAATTTCGTTTTAAATTTGATAACTTTGACATACATGTAAGAATTAACTTAGTCGGCTTGTTGGTTTTTTATCTTTTCGTTGTAATCTGTGCTGTAATATATCGCTTATCTTCAATAAAAAACCTTTGAAAAAAACTTCGCCTTATCATTCACTTAATATTTATATATAAAATATACTCTCCCAGTTCCATTATATAAGATGTTTCAGTGAATTATTTAGATTCCAAAATATAAGATATGTTCGTATTTCTATGCAGATTTTAAAGTTATTAAATAGTGTACATCCAATAATAAAATGTCAGCTATTTATTAAATGTTCAAATTTTTTTAATAATATATGTAAAATTTTAAATGAAAAAAATATTTTCTTAATATGCGTGCTTTTAACTAAAACATCTTTTATTATAGAACGGAGGGAGTACTAAATTTAAACTGAAATTCCTTATGTTTTTATATTATCAAGAGGATTATATTTATCTTATGTTATTTTTAATACTTAGTCCTTTTTATATTAAATGTTAATTTCTTAAAATGAAATTGAAGTAATGATTTTCATTACATTAACTTCGAAACTTTAACTAATTATAAATTAAATAAAATCAGAGGGAGTACATGTGATATTACGAGGCATGTAATGATGTATTATTATTACGTTACAGAGGTAAGAATAAATAAACATTTATGTATTTGTACAGTAGTCTTTAAAGTAGCCTTTTACACTCATTCGTAAACCAGAACTCAGTCGTACACAAAAACATTCAAACCCATAAATCTGTTCTACATCGGATAAGTTTTCACATACAATGGGGAGTTGAATAAAATTTTCAACTGTTTAATCTCTCGAACGCGTGTGTTGAATAAAAAAAAGATGAGATGGCATTCAATGGTTGAAAATATTCAACCTAGTTGAATCACAAAAATTTGGTGCCATGATGACACTTGTTAAGTAGATATTGAATTAATATTTGGAGGAGAGAGATGATGATGTGGAAGATTAAAAGTGAGAAAAAGAGTGTTGAATAAATTTTAGCATTGCACATAATTTACGGTGGTAAAAATAATTTAAGAGGCGGGGATAAAAATAAGGGAAAAACATTTTAAACCTCGAAAGAATAACAATGCCTCAAAGCTCAAACTCATCGACAGTGGAATTCAAGAACAAGAATGGAGTGATATGCAACTGTAACCGGCCAGCAAAGATTTTCCAAGCCTGGACTAACGATAACACGAGCATGAGGTTTTACACATGTCAAGGACGAAAAATCCCAACTTGGTATGATACTTGTAACTTTTTTCGCTGGTATGATGTTGAGAAACCAAGTGGGTGGCAGCATGTAGCATTAATTGGAGCAAGAAATGTTCTACGTTAACAAAAAGAGGATATTAAGAATCTGAGAGATTAAGTTAGGGCTCTTGAGGGTGTAAATTTGGAAGAGAGTACATTGCTAAATGGAGAAGTTCTGGTGCTCAAGGAAAGAAGTGAAGTATACTGCAATAGGCTCATAACTTCGACTGTCGGGATTGCAATTGTGGTGGGGATAATCATGTTTAAGTGGTAGACCAATTATTTGTTTGGTTTGTTGTTTTCATGTGTTCATGTTTATGTGTAGACTAATATCAGTTGAATGAAGTTGTTATTTCGTTGTTGTCTACCATCGAGCAAAACTGATAAAATATTGCTATCAAAGAGATACTACATATGACTCATATATTTATGCGTGCAAGAGATATCCATTAGAACGAAATTTTTCTGGGCACGAGACTTATGCCTCCCTACCGCCAAAGGCGCATCAAATATCCAACTGTCGAATGTAACTTTTCCTGTTTATCCTATGCAACCACCAAAGAGGCACCAGAAAGACAGCTTATTATGCACTATTGTATTCAATGTCGCTCCGAATAGATCTACAACTTGAATTTTGCCTATTTTTTTGAAGCAAACGAGAAGATTTGACTTAGATACTGATTGTTGAAGTAGAACGGATTTCGAGTTAAGACTATAAACCTCACATGATCACTTGAGGTCAACATGTAAGTGTGTGAACAACTTGATTGTTTATAACACGTACAAGTTGACCTGAAGTGTGCATGTAACGTTAATAGTCTTAAGTCAAAATCCGTTCTACTTCAACAATCAGTATCTGACTCATCTTCATATTTAATCTCATTATTCTACTGATAATTTAACTACCAGCTGTAATTTAGTTATGTACAAATGGATTAGCTAAATATATCCTCATATTTATTGTAATAATAACTTGCCGGGAAGTTTCATAATAATTATTGTTATACAAACATTATCATCAATAACTCTGCTATATTAAAACAAAACTTAGCCATAAATTATAACCACGAAGAAAAATCCACTGTAAAGTAAACATAACTCCATCGTATAGGAAAATTAACTCGGTCGTTAAGTAAGAGACGTACACAAAGGAAAACGAAGCCTTCAGTAAGACAACTAAGCCGTAGCGTTCATATTAAAATTTTATAACTCAGTCATCCAATGAAAACTAACTTAATCGTATTGTATAGTAAGACACTAAGAATAACTCAGCGAAATGATATACAATAACCCAGTCGCTACATATCTTAGACGTGTAAAATACAATGGAGCACTAATATTGAGAAATTTTTATAACCGAGGCAAATGATGCTTATCACCCAACTATGATGTGATATTACTTTACCAACGTCAACCCATATGCGGAAATACAAAAAATTTTGACAAAAATATCTGACTTTGACACGACGATTCTCCCTCTCCATATTGAAAAAAAAATATTTCTTTAAAATTTTTTGTTTACAAAAGAAATAGAGGGACTGTGTTTTATATTAGCTCTCACTTTGAAAACACCAAAACTAGTACGTTATATATTATATTCTTCGAAATTTTCTGCATAAATCTCTTTACAATGGCTAGCTCCTCGACAACGTCTTCTCGTGTATTAACAAGATCTCCATCTCCTGAACCAATTTATACGAACAAAATTACTCTCAGAGTTGGGTATTAGTATGAATTCATTTATATCCGGAACTAATATTGTAATGTTTTACTCGGTTTTTTATTTAATAAATTTTTTAAAATCCATTATATCGCGAATTAATATTATGATTTTTTTTTAAAAAAATTTCAATTAATGATGGAAGATGGTAACGAGATTTATGGTTTCTTTGAATAGTTTGATGGTAGTCTGTATGTTTGATTTTTGTGTTGTTATCAGGATAATTTATTATGTTTTTTTAATCATTTGCTGTTTCTATTTTAATTTTGTTCTTGCTATTTAGAATTCATAGTTCCAGTATTTTATGCAAACTCAAAAGGTTATCACTGCGAGTATAAATCATTCGTAAATTAATCATAACTCAGTCGGAAAGTAAAATACATAACTCAGAAATACCCAAAGAAAAACAAAGCCTTTAGTAAGATAACTCAGCCGTAACATTTGTTTATTACCGTCTGAGAAATTTTTGATACCCAGTCGAATGATAAATAATAACTCAACTGTTATATATTATCCTTTAAAATAAGGCTAAGCACGAAAACATTCGTCTCAGGCGTGTTATATTTTTTTTGTAATTTAAAGTATTCTCCCTCTATTTATTTATATGTTTTTCTCTTACTTTGACCACAAATCAACAATCCCTCTTTTTACTTCTACCAGTAGTCATTTATTGTAATAATAACTTAGCGTTTATATAATGAGAAGTTTCATAATACCACAAACATAAAAACCAATTACTCCGCCGTATTGAAACATATTTCAGCCATATATTTTAACCGCGAAGAAAAATCTGTCATAAAGTGAACATAACTCAATCTTAATCATAACTTAGTCGTAAACATTACTCAGCCGTACAGGAAAAATAACTACGTTGTACAAGTAAAGACGAAAATACCCAGCTTTCAGTAAGCAATAATCAGCTTGATGTAACTCATCTATATCATGTATTTTAAATTTGTTTATAACTCAGGCATTCAATAAAAATAACTTAGTCGTATCGGTTATAACTATATAAAACAATAAGTTAGCCATTTCATATATTAGTTATGTCAACATAACTTAGCCGTATAATATCGATAAATTTTTAAACATCAAGATAAATGATGTGTTACCACTATGATGGGGTAAGACGTTTCGGAGGTCAAACCCTATGCTTATTATGCAGTTATTATGTCAGCTATTATGTCATAGTATTAGGCAGCTATGACACGACGATTAAATCAGTCTCTCTCTGCCACGTCTAAAGATGTCTTATTACGTAGCTATAATGTGATTTACGAGGCGTGTATGATGTATAATTACGTTAGAACCAAAAAATTGAATATTCAAATTATTAGACATAGCTAAACCATTCAAATCTGTAAATCAGCCGTCCAAAGTAACTCAGCCTTACTGAAATAAGAACTCAGCATTCATGTACTCGGCAGCTGCGCATACGTGCGCAAATGATAATTAGTTTATCTAATATGTTTTTTAGAAAAACATAATTAGTCTACCCTTTTCACATTTTTAAAAAGAAAACTAGAGATGTGTAACAAAACCATATTATCAAAATTCCATTAACAAAATTATACTCTGTTCTAAAATGAAAATTTAAAAATTATATAAACCAGTAGTTTCATTATATAAAAACTCTATTGTTCCACAACTCGAGATGTGGAATACAATATAGTTTGTATCTAATGAAACTACTGGTTTCATTAGTCTCTTCCAAATCCCAGTTTTCAGTTTAGAACAATAACGTATTGCGGATAATACTGGTAATTATGGTTTTGTTCCACATCGGCAATTGCAAACAAAAATTTGCAATATAAAATTAAATAACCGGCCGTAAATGACAATAAGTTTTAATTTTTTAAAAATTCAGCAATACAAAAAGTAACTACGTAAAAGGTTTAGCACAACATAAACAATGAGATAAGAAAAACTTGAACAAATTTAGGTGTCACAAGGACCGCCACCGATCATCTCCATGAACGCGCAAATGTTGTCTGCATCCTCCATCATCAACTGTATAACAAAAACAAAACACATAATTAAACCTTAATTTCTCAATTAATAAGCTAAAATAAATACTTAAAAAATTTAATTGATAGTCAAAAACCGCATCAAGAGTTTGATTTGGTGCTATACGGTAGCCATCATACAAAAAACGAACAGAGTGATAAGGTAGGCTTTTCATTTTGCAATACAGAACCATCAATTTGTTCAGACGTGTATGAACACATAAACTAAATATATCTTGGATTCTTTGATTCACATTTTTAAACAATATTCTCTTAGTAATTAAGTAAAAGAATTAGACTAAATGTTATTTTGTTTAAATTAATTTGGGATTAAAAAGATAAAGTATACCTCCTGGCCGATGAGTTTGAGAATCACTCTCTTCTTTTGTTTCGATTCAAGTGTCAGTGATATTCTTGAGATACAAGATTCTGCAGTTGTAATCGAAGAACTCATGACTTGAAATAGTTTGCAGATATATTTTAGAGAGATAGATAGACTTTCATTGTGAAAGATACACTACGGATAAACGGTAATTTATAGTCAAAATTCACTTAGAACAAGAAAAGAATATTGGTCATTTTCTCAACCCTATTTATTGAGCTCGATAAAACAAAAAAAAAGCATCTCCATCCATAGAACCCCTCATGGGTTTCTTTAGCTTTTTTAATAATATTTAACACATTTAGATACTCTAATCTTATTTAATAAAATGTATATCCTCCATTCGTAGAACCCCTATTGGGTTCTTATTAAAAAAATTAAACATAAAACATTGTATTATACATACTACCAATAATAAAATTTGAAACATACATAAGACAAACAACTTATGAACAAGAAAATATTACATTTTTAAGGGAAACAAACAAAGTTTGCAATCTTAATTTGATCTGAATTTTTGCCATATGTGTTCCACCAAATCCGGTTTTAGTTGTTTATATTTTATTATATCATAAATTTGATTACGACTCGCCATCATATTTGCAAGATTTGTAGGCATATCCGTTAAATACGATTACTCATATACTGCTTTATATATTTATATATTTTCATTAATAACGATTGGCACAAATCGGATTTATATATCTTCATTAAGCCCGTATAAGTAATTTTGATACGAAAGAAATGAGTTATCATGACACAAGTACAAACAAAATATAGTCATCACGACACATATGCATTTTCGATGGCAAATCTCGTAATTAAGAGATTCGCTAAACCCATATATAGTCAATTCAAGTGTGAAACTCACTCTGATCACGACAAGTAAGCCTACTAACTTTCGATCTAATATATAAGATAACCCTAATTGTGGAATAATAAATAGGTTATTACGCGGTTAGGGTTATAACATGTTTTCAAAACAGGACTGGAAACCTAACCATATATTGTTTTGGGTCGTGGGTCAATATGGTCTGACCGGATTCGATCGAGTTTGTTTATTTCATTAAAAAATTAGATTTAAGGTTTATAGTCTTAAGTCACAATCCCTTGTTCTGCTTAAAAAAAAAACAATATCTGAGTCATCTTCGTACTTAACTTCATTATCCTACTGCTAATTTACTTTTTCTAGTCGTCATGTATTGTAATAATAACTTAACATTTATGTAATGGAAAGTTCTCTAATAAAAATAATTGTTACTACTAACTCATAAGTCGTAAAACAAACATTAAAATCAATAACTTATGAAAATAGAGTGATAGACAGAAACGTCAAATCAAGGATAAGATTGTGAAAATTTTGTATTCACATCCTTCTTGTTCATCTATCTTGTTTTTATTTGTTATGTTGTAACTTTGTAAAATCAAGGTGATGAGATTTATCTGATGATTACCCAGATACTGCTTTGTTGAAACATGAAAACACTTGGAAGTGTTTTCATGTTAGGTTTACCTTGTATATGGAGAAGAGATTCTGAGCCCCTTTTCAATATATATATTCTATTTTATGATGTGTTCTTCTTTGATTTTGTATTGTTTATCCTTTGCATTGTCTGAGTAGTTTACTAGTTAGGTTTTAGGTTTTCCTAGGAAAACAAAGTTTGAATGTTAGGGATAAACATACAAGATTGAATTTGTTAGGTTCTTAGTATAGATTTATTCTTAATGCTTGAATTAGCTTGATCACCTAGTTCATGATAACATGTTGATAAAAACAAAGAGATTTGATATAGAAACCTGACCTAATCTAGATGAATAAGTTTTTCTGCTTGCGAGGGTATTGTCTTAAATGCTTATGAACAGTTGAATATGGGCATTAATGCATGAACAAATTAGTCAGATACGACGAGAGTTTGTTTCTTATAATTTAAGCATAGGGTTTAATACTCCATGGGAGATTATTTATTTGTGTCTTTCATGTTGAGAACTATTTTCAATGAAAATCTTGCATGTTAACTTTGGCTTTTAAACTGGATTACCTATGAATTTCCCTAGTGCATGACGTTTTTATATTATCGTTTACAACCGCTTTTATTTTATTTTTTTGATTCACTACAAACAACTTAATTTTTCTATCTTAGCTTGATTCAAGATTTAACTGAATTGTGTGCTTTCTGGTCTTTGTGGAGTCGACCTTTTACTGTACTACATTGATATGTTCTCTGCAATATTAGTTTTAGGATTAATTCTGAACCTACCAGAATTTTGGCGTCGTTGCCGGGGATCAAATGTGCCTTTAAAGTTTTTTTATTCAGAGTATAAGGCTTTTCTTTTTTTCTAGCTGAAAGAGCACTTTACTGGTTGAAATATCTACCTGCTGGTTCTATTGTAACTTGGGATGATTGCAAAGCCAAGTTTCTCAACCACTTCTTCACTACCACTAGGACTAACACTTTAAGGGAAAAAATTGATGGTCCTGGACAAAGTCCTATGGAATCATTCTATGAATCTTGGGAGCGATTCAATGAACTTCTTCGTGATTGCCCACACCACGGTTTCTCAGATGTAAGTCTCCTCAACACTTTCTATAGGGGAATTGACTAGAAATACCAGCTGTCCTTAGATACAGCAAGCAATGGAGACTTTATGCAAAAACCTGTTTTAGATGCCTATCTTCTGTTAGAGAACCTAACAGTCAGTAATAGCAATCATGGCCCAAAGTTTGATCGTCGAACCAAAGCATCTACATTCTCTGTAACTCTGAACTTGTAGAGATGAAAGGAGAATTTTATGAAATGAAAGGATTACTGACTTAACTACTTAAGAGTCAAAACCAGAAACAGGCCAACCTTGTTGATGATTCTGAAGCTGATTGTTTTGCATTCCAAGAGCAAGAACTTGGTCCTGTTGAAGAAGAAGTGAGCTATATTAATAGCCAAGGTCAAAGGGTGTACAACCAAGGATAAAATTTAGGCTTTAACAAGACCCACCCGAATCTCTCTCGGAGGAGCAACAATGTGGAAAACCCACAAGATCAGGTGTACCCAACTCAACATAAACCTTTTGTGCCTTTTGACAAAAAACCTTTTGTGCCTAATTCTGGTAAACCGTTTGTTCAGAACCAAGGAAGTAGTGGTTTCCAAGGAAATCAAAACATGAACTATGTGCAGAACTCTAATTCAGGCGGTTTTCAACAAACTTCTCAGCCTGTATTTCAACAAGCACCTCAAACTCAACCTCCTCAGTTCCTTCGATTGAAATGATGTTTAAACAACTTTTGGAAGGACAACAACAGTCCCAAAGAGATTTTAAGGACTTAAATGAGAAATTTGAGTCATTGTCTACACATGTGAAGCATCTTGATACTTAATTTGCTCAAACAGCTGAAATGGTAAAGAGAGGGTTTTTTCCTGGAAAATCTGATTCTAACCCAAAGAAACTGGAGTATGTGAATGCTGTAATGCTAAGAAGTGGTAAATCACTACCCAATATCACTGGAAAAGATCAGTTAGAGGAAGGACTGGTTGAAGATTTGGATGAATTTGAGCATGAATAAGATTTTTAGAAGTTGGAAAAAGATGCAGTAAAACTACACAATCGGGCACTTTGTTTTGAAACTTCTCCCGACTAAAGGGATCGATCGGGCTTCAAGTGTGCCCAAATGATCATTTCCCCCTGGACTTTTTTTACATGAATGCACGATCGTGCAAGGAGTGATCGAGCACTACTTGCCCGATCGAGCAGACGTTGCTGGACTCGAAAAAAATAGAGATAGATCTTTCCCTGAGAGATCGATCGATCCCTTCTCTGAAACATATCTACTTCCTTCTAGGGTATACAAACCTAAGGTGCCCTACCCAGTGAAACCTAAAACTTCCAGAAAAGACTTAGAGGATGCAAAATGCAAGGAGTTGATCAAGGAATTGAGTGTGAGACTCCCATTCTCTGATGCTTGTCAAATGATTCCTTCTCTGAAGAAGTATGTTAAAAGCATGGTTACAAGAAAACTTTCATTAGAAGAGGGTGCAATGATGATTAGAGAGGAATGCAGCTCTATTCTACAAAATCGAATGACTAATTAGCTTGGAGATCCAGGTAGTTGTGTTCTATCAGTTGAGATTGGAGACATAGCCTTTCCAAAATCCCTTTGCGATTTGGGTTATAGTGTGAATCTTATGCCTTTCTCCGTGGCTAAGCGATTGGGGATGACTAAAATCAAGGGTAGAAAGATTTCATTGGTTCTTGCTAATCTTTCTGTGAAATACCCTGTTGGAGTTCTAGAGAACCTACCTGTCAAGATTGGAGTAGCTTTTGTACCAACTGATTTTGTGATTTAGGAGCTTGGAGAAGAACCTAAAGATCCTCTAATTCCGGGAAGATCCTTTTTGGCTACAGCTGGAGGAATAATAGATGTGAAGAAAGGAAAGATCGATATTCACTTTGGAGACATGGTGATGAAGTTCAACTTACAAGAGGTTTTAAAAAAATCGTCTCTAGATGCTATGTATTTTTGGGTCGATACCGTTGCTGAAGCTGTAGAGGGAGTTGTTGATGATTTCTTATTTAATGATCCCTTAGAGATTGCTTTGACTAACGCTACTGATGCACATTTTTATTTTAGTCATGATTTTATAGTTTTTAGCAAGATGCTTGACGCTAGTAAGCGATTTGAAGAGATGACTGATTATGTGGCATTAATGGAGGCAGCTGCCAAGCCTTCACCTAAATCGTACCCCGCACCTCTTGATGATCCATTGAGCGAGCTAAAAGCTCCAAAGTTGGAACTTAAAACCCTCCCAACAGGGCTCATGTACGCGTTTCTAGGTCCTAGTTCTACATATCATGTAATTGTGAATGCTGATTTGAACAATGTAGAGATTGCCTTGCTTTTGTGTCAATTGAGAAAGTATCGTAGAGGTCTAGTTTATACCTTAGATGATATCACAGGAATTTCACCAGATTTATGCATGCATAGGAAACATTTAGAAGATGAATCAAAGACTTCTATAGAACATTAGAGACGTTTAAATCCTAATCTGAAAGATGTTGTTAAAAAGAGATAATGAAATTCTAGATGCTGGTATAATTTATCCTCTTTCATATAGTAATTGGGTTAGTCATGTGCATGTTGTTCCTAAGAAGGGGGGGGGGGGGATAAAAATTGTTAAGAATGATAAGGATGAATTGATTCCCACTATAACTGTTAAGGGTCATAGAATGTACATTGACTATAGGAAATTGAATGCTGCTACTCGCAAAGATCATTTTCTTTTACCTTTTATAGACCAAATGCTTGAGAGATTGGATAATCACCCTTACTAATGTTTCTTAGATGGTTATTCAGGTTTCTTTCATATTCCTATTCACCCAAATGACCAGGAGAAGACGACATTCACATGTCTATTTGGTATCTACGTATATCGCATAATGCCTTTTGGATTATGCAATGCCCCCAACAACTTTTCAGATATGCATGATGTCTATTTTCACTGATCCAATTGAAGAGATCATGGAAGTATTCATGAACGATTTCTCTGTCTATGGATCTTCCTATGATGTATGTCTTGCTAATTTGTGCATGGTCCTTCAGAGATGTGAGGAGAAACACTTAGTACTCAACTGGGAGAAGTGTCATTTCACGGTGACCAATGGGAATTTGTAAGGACACAAGATTTATGAGAAAGATATTGAGGTAGATAGAGCTAAAATTGAGGTTATGACTAACTTGCAGGAACCAAAGTCTGTAACAGACGTTCGCAGTTGATAACATGATTTTTCAGTGATTAATTCCCATTACATATGCGTTGTAGTATAGATGGGTGTCAATCCAAATGGGTGTGATGCAAACAGACAAGATTGCAATGGCTCGTTCAAGTCAAGCTAACAATGAAAATGGGGGTTGCTAACAAGTCCTAAGTGAAACAATACATGCTGGAACTAAAAACAGAAACTAAAGCAAACATGCATAAGTAAGTAAAAAGGGGTGAAAGGCAAGATAAGTAAAAACAGAGGAAATGTAAGAGAGTAAAAGATGCAACCAAAGAAAGGGACCCTAAGGATGGGGTAATTGGGCAGTGTTCCTCCTCAAACTCCCTAAGTGTCTAACATACCTCATACAATGAGCTAATCCCTAGGCGATAGAATCACAAGCAATCAAATCCAATCCCTTGGCAAATGAAATCAAACTAGATGACAACCAGACATAACTCCCGTTAGCGGAAGTACAACTAACATGCTTTATGAACCATCTACCTAAGCCAATAAGCCTCCCAAACAACTAATTCCTTAGGTTGAGATGCATATCCTAAGCATCTAATTCCTTAGAAGGGGATGTAAATCTCTGAAATCAACTAGATCGGATCACTCCAATTGAATTACTTTTTGGGTGTTTAAGTGCCTAAGATTAATTCTCACCGGGTCATGTTGAAATGTCAGCATTAAGTGCAATAAAACAGAAGATATCTATTAAAACATTAAAGCTTAGACACCTAAGAGGAACAAGGAAACAACACCACCCTATCCCATCCTCAAGGAACCTAGGTCACTACTCACACAACATAAGGGATGCAAAAGCAGAAGAACATAAAAGAATAGCTACTAAAGAAAACATTTTATATCAAAGGTCAACAACTAAGAACAGACTTTTTAAAACCCTAAAACAGAAAACAGAACAAAGATGCAAAAGATAAAGATCTAAAATATCAAGAACATCAACCCACAAAATAAGAACATCAAACTCATTAAGAGTCTAACTAATTATGTTACCGAGGTAATGATCTCTTAATTACCTACCGAGGTCAAACTGATAGGGTTTGCAACTTAATTCTACCTCTAGTAGGGTTTGCATGTAAATGTCACTAAACTGTACACGAATAAAGGTTTTATTGACGTTTGACAGTTAGATTTTTTAAGTTTATTAAATAATAAAGGGTTTTCTTAAAAATTTCAGTTCGATTTCAGTTACTGAGGTAAGAATAGCTCAGCCCTTATCATGTTACCGACTTAAAGATAACTCAGCCATTATTACAGTCCAGACGTACGAATAACTCATCCCTTATTACGTTACCGAGTTAAGAATAACTTAACCCTTATTACGTTACCGAGTTAAGAATAACTCAGCCCTTAAAAATAACCAATATATTAGTCGTGTAATACGAGCAGGCAGGAATACGAAAAATCATGACTTCTTGAGAAATCACCACGTCTATCTCTCTCTCTCTCCCTGTCTCTCCATTTTTTTATCATAACCCTGTCTCTCGTTTCTCTGTTAATTTGCAACAACTTAACAATATCTCTATTTATCCTGTCGCAGGGTTTTCCCTCTTCCCCCAGAACGATTTTGCTCGAAAACAGGACACATGCAATATGTATCTCTTGATTTTTCTCACTATTGTTTATTTCTTCGTTTCGATCATATATTTTTCTGANTGCTCAGTCGGTTAGTCTATCATGTTCTTCAATACATTTATAGCCTAACAAATACAAAAACCTTAAATTTCATCCCTTATAGGTCGAGTGAGAGACGACATGTTCCACTGGGAAGGATTCATAATGGGAGCAGCTGGTACTTCGTATGAAGGAGGACTCTTCGCACTTACCATTCGCTTCCCTCCTGACTGTCCAAACCAACCACCTAAGGTTCGTTCTTGTTTTACGAAAATTATGTGATCATCTTGCTTGCTCATGTGCACGATTCCTCGTTATGTGTAGGTGTATTTGAAGACTAAGGTGTACCATCCGAATATCAACAGCAGTGGCTCCATTGACATGGATATGTTGAGAGACACGAAGTGGTGTCTTGGCTTTAGAGTATCCCATATATGAATACTTGTTTTGATGTCTGTATAATCGTTATTAATCAATTTTTATTAATCAATGTTTCTTGACTGATTAGGAATCTAGATGATCTTCTAGTGGCAGTAATTGGTGAGTTGTATAGAAGGGATAGGTCTAAGTACGAGGCAAATGCAAAAAGATGGACTATGAAGTATGATACGAGATGATGAAAACTTTTATTTCCATCCCTGTAATTATAACTAATTTGTACATGTTTTCATTTTTTGGTTTTTTTATCTGCAAGAAAGTATATTCCAAGTACCATAATAACTCAAGAAAAAGATGACTCAATCATGAACATTACCCAGTTGTATAGTAAACATAACTTAGTCCTGTGGTAATCATTACTCAGCCGTGAAATAAACATAACTCATTCATTTAGTAAAAAAAATTACTCAGTCCGTTAACCAATAATTTTTCGGTCAGATTCTGGTCTAATACAAATAGAATATCTTACATTTTTCAAAAATTACTGGAGTGTTTTCAAAACCCTAGTAAATTACAATTCACTCCCTTGCTTACTTTTCTCCTAATGTGGTTAATTTTTTATTAACAAATCAACATCACTAAACTGTATTCCACGTCAATAAACAATGAGATTCCGCTTCTTTGATGGGGTGGAAGTCGTAAACGTGCTCGTTTTGATTCTGTCATCTCTGATGAGATTAGAAATCATGGCAAGGTAATGTTTCAGACTGAGTTTTTTTATTTTGTGGTTGTGTTATATTCAGACATTTTGTATCTCTTGTATAACTACTGAGTTATCCAATTGTTATTTTCTTCTTGGTTGAGTTGCGAGTTCTAGATAGCTAGTTTTTATTTAGTCAGTGGCTGAGTAATGGAGTCTTGATAAATGGCTTATGACAAACGAACTATCTAGTTTTTATTTTCATCATGGCTGAGTTATTAGGTAAATAGTTTTTATTTACTTGATGATTGAGTCTTTTTGAATTTTAAGACTGATTTATTGATTACTTTGTGAAGGTGCACATGAGGAATAAGGTCATGAAGGAGTCTTTGGAAGAGTTGTTTCCTTAGTAGCCAGATGAAGCAGATGAACTAGAACTTGTAAACATGATAACAGACCTACACGCAGGCCTCTATGTTAGTGGCTTTTTGGTTGTGCAGAGGAATGAGAACAAAAAAAGTTGGAAGGATGAAGTCTCGGCTGATACTGAGCTCCCAACAAAGAAGCAAAAGAAAGATAAGAAGCATAAGAAAGATGTTGACATAGGGAAAGAGAAGGAGAAGACATAAGGAACCGCCGTTGTAGAGGTGGAAAACGGGGGTGCGCTGCATGAAATAATTACTTCTCTACGGGAGGTGACCAGTACATTTTAGATGTTTTAGAAGAATCTTCCTCATTTAATCAGAAATACAGTTGATGTGCGTATAAAAGAACTGGGGGTACGTGAAAGTGCTGGAAACAATGATATCGTCTCAAAATTCCAAGCCCCCTATCTATAACATTCCCCTCCCTGCCAAAAAATCTACAACAAAAGTCCACCTATAGCTACGACCCCTGCAAAAGGTTTAGAGTAGAAACCGAGTCGGGCATTGGAGCTTGGTGAGGCAAACACCGGAGTATTTATTGCTAAACTAAATTTGGAAGATGAAGTTGCCAAAGAAAATGACGTGAAGAAGGATTTGGCGAAGTCATTTGTTGATCTTGATGAGACCATTGATCTCATTGGTGTTTCTCCTGGTAAGCCGCTGACCTACAAAGAACGCTGCTGACCTACAAAGAACATCGCTGATCAAAAGACATATGAGTTAAAGAAGAAAAGAAAGAAGAATGTGACTGAGTTAAAGAAACAGAAAGATGCTTAGTTAATGAAAGAGAATCCTCGTGAGAATGTAATCAAACTAATTCTGAAGCCAAAAAAGACTACAGATGACAGTTTGGTTTTTCTAGGGAACGAACTAATTCAAAACAAAATGCTGGCGAAATATGAAGACGATAAAGAGGAAAGTTTGAGGTTGGCAAAAATAAAATCTCTTCGGGAGGAAACAATTCTCTTATATCCAAGTGGGTCAAGTATCTCTAAAAGTTCTCTTGAAGGGCAAACTTTTTCTCGCGTTGGGCCAAATGGGACGACGACGTGCATGAGGAAGGGTTTTGATCTTTCACCATCAATATATGATCCTCTAACACCTGTTGAGCCGGAGAAATTGGAGAAACTTTATGAACATCGAAAGAAATTCAAGTACAGACCTTGACACCATCTGTTGATAACTCTGTCATAATTCTCTAGGTAAAATGATTTGTGTTTAACTGTATAGGGGCAAGCCATATATGTGTTAAGCTGATGATGAGGGTTCATTCTTCAATGTTCTAGCCCTTGAAAGAGGGTATTGGCCAGATGGAAATTTTTATGGATGTTCGATAATGTAAGTCTACATGACGGCCAGTTAATTAGTTAACAAAACATGGTTATTTTATTTAGGTGATTGAGTTATTTACTCTTTGATGATTGGGGTATGGTATTTTGCTTTTGTACAACATCTAGCTGCATATTTTATAGTCCTCATCTGAAGGTCCATGCAAGATCCCTCCCATTTTGTTCGCCATGCATTGTGTTTTTTGATAGTTGGTTCAAAAATCATGTGAAACTCCATTACGATATTTTCAAGCGTGATCCTAGATGCTAAAAATTTCATAATACTCATCGAAATATGGTAAACGGCATGTTCCCAACGGAGTTTCAGATAAACTTGAAGTGGATACAAGATGTGGATCACTTGTATGGAGTATATAATTTTGGAGGCAAACATTGGGTGGCGTATCACGCTGATTTGCTAAAGGATAAGATTGATGTCTATGACCCAATCATGGGAGAGGTAATATGCGTAAGTGATAAGAGAGTGGTAAATGCATTCAGACCGCTAATGCAAATGATCCCAGCGATGATGAACGAGTTTATTCCTCATGATCTATGAAAACTAAGGGGCGATAGTGAATATAAAAAGGTTAATACTAATAAAATATATGGATAATATAAAAGTGAATATTAATATATCAAAGGTTAACGAAAAATTCCATAAATTCCATATTAGAAACGTAAAATTAATATATTAAAATTCCATATTAGAATATTCGATTTATATGAGTATATCTTGATATAATA
>OVBE01008069.1:0-17633 GCA_900406425.1 Iberis pinnata
TATATATATATATATATATATATATAGTTTATATAGCTTGTGATTATTTCAAAATGTGTAGGTTATATAAGGCAAACCTCCGTGATTATTTCTCGGATAAATCTGAAGACGAAGTTGAGGCTTTAAAACAAGAAAAGTTCATTAAGTGGTTGCAATATTATGTAAGTGGTTGATTTTATTCATTTAAAAGTAATATATTTTACAAAAATTCTAACTTTTAAAGGAAACATCTAACGGTCGAACATTTATAACTTGGTTGCTCGATATCGCAAGAGGGTCAAACAGCATTGCTACGTCATACCCGAGGTATTGCACGAGGGGATTCGCTATCAAAATTAACGCCTTAGATAGAGATAGGACGACCTTAGACCATGGTATATCGTCGTCTTCCGGAGATGTTGAAATTTATTTTTATTTTATAAAAGTTTTAAGTATTATTATATTAATTACATATATAATTTTTAAAATTAAAAATTATAATTACAAATTTTACTTATAAATTATTAAAATTATTATTTATCATTTTTATAATTTAATGATAAAATTATAATTTCTTATAATTAAAACTAATATATTGACCGTACTTTTCAATTCTTACGGTCGGTTTAGCACTCCGCCGGAGATTAGCCAGTCATCGGATCTTCGGAAAGGTATCCTATTGGTACTCGAGTGCCTGAGATGCAGGAACCTGAAGAACATCCGCATCCCCAAGAGCGGATGTCTATTGAGGATCTCCTAATTCAGTCTCGACGGGAGAGATTGTCGCGACTGCACACGTCTGCATGTGACGGCACGATGTGGTTCCTGCGGTCGGACAACAACATTATGAAGTGCATCAAGCGAATGATGCAAGGTCTTCTCAAAGTGGCTTACCGTACGTTTAGGGATATGCCACCCGGAGACTAGGAGTACTGGTTTTACTGCTTCGCGGTAAGAACTACATAAAGTATATCAATTTACCAACAAAATCAAAACTAAATGTAATTACTAAAATTAAAAATTTAAACTTTATAGCTCTAGTAAAACCGGGCAACTCAAATGACCCGAGAGGTCCAGAGAGAGTTCTATCCACGAGCGTCCAAGACGTACACTCAGCACATGTACACTTGGAAGACTAGTTGGTATGTTGACGGGAAGAAGCATAACATGATGCATGATGAAGTCTTTAAATGCTTCCTCAAATATTGGGAGGAAGAGAAACCAAAGAAAAGTCGATGACGAACAAGCAGAACCGGATGAGTACCCGAGAGGGCAAGGGGATAACAAGTACGAACACCGGTTTGAAGAGAGCGGTCACTCGGGCTGATGAGATCATAAGTCAATATTTTGAATATAAGAAACTTAATAATTGAATATTGAATTCTAATTTGATTCTCAATTATAAAATAGGACTGTGAGACTCGCCGTCGACCAGGACCTATCGAGCTTATGGAGGACATCCACACGAAGAAGACGACGGGTCAAGTACAAGATCTGGTTGTTCGCGAGGTTGTCCAGACAACACGGCGGCTGTTCGAGGAGCGGGCATCTCAGGGGTCCATTGATAGTAACGCACTCCCGCTTAATACCCAGTATGAGATAGCGTCTCAATTATGTACTATATGTTAATTATATTTTAAATTATAATTAAACATAATAATTTATCTTAACATAATGTTTTGTTTTTTTTATTGCATGCTACAAAGAAACAGAATGGGCACATGTTAGGTCTCAGGAACTTGGCTTCTTTATGTTTCTCGGGATCCTCTCGATTGAGGGGTCCCGGTTTGGACGAGGAGATGCGGCAGAAGGGCACGGCTATGGAGGCGATGCAGCAGGAGATGGCTGAGATGCGGGTCGCGCAAAGGGAGCAAGAAGCTCTGATCCAGGCACGCATCGAAGCCCATGTCAGAATCAACATGATGAGATACAGCGTCATATGGAAGACCAGCTGAAAGCGACTATGGATTCATTCATGGCGTAGATGGCGAGTCGGTACCCGCCACCACCACCATCCCAGTAATTTAGATTTATTTATTAGACTTTTATCGAATATTTGTACTATTTTTAGTTTTCTAAATATTTTTCACATTTTAGTTTTATGAATATTTTTAGAATTTTAATTATATTTTAATTATTAATTAATAAATATATATAATTATATTAAATATATCAATAAATAATTTCAAATGTTTTTTATTTAAAAATATATGATCCGTCAGTAATCCGTCAGGATTTACTGACGGATATAATCCATCAGTTTATCCTTCACTAATTCGTAAGAAATGCCTATTCGTGATGGATTCGTGACGGATTTGGCCATCACTTTTGGCATGTTTTCTTGTAGTGTTCAGATCTTAGTGCTCACATGGCTACATTCAACCCAAGATTTCATTTTACTCTCTTGGGAGAGGAAATAATATTAGTTGAAGTAGAGTTCAGTAAAGACTTCCCCCAAAGATTGTGGATGCAAATGAAAAAGATGGCATATGGACGATAAATGTTGAGTATGCATGGATTCTTTCGAAATGTGGTCCATATGAACAAATGGGTAATATTTCCCGGTGTATGAAACAACTTCCATCGTAAGACAAGGTGACAGAAGCATAAGAAAATCATCAATATGCCAAAATCCTCGTTGAAACGCTCAAATTCTAAAATATTAAAAGCAATAACAATCCAAAATCTATTTAATTTTCTTTCTCTATTCTTTTCTCTACTCTTTTCTGTCTCTTTTCTTTCTCTCTGAAATTTTCAGATCGAGATTTTTGAGGCGGACAAAAGTAGTACGGAGGTCCTCTAAACTGCCGACCAAGCAACAAGAGGCGTGCGCCGCGACCCCCAGCTCGTCGGCGTGTCCACCGCCAGCGAGTCCTCCTTTTCTTCCTCTCCCCATCTAGTGACTTCGTCATTTCTCTTAGCTTTTCAGGTGAGCGGCGAGTTCTTGTGACATAGTAGCAGCTCAAAACGGCTTATCTTGCCAGAACTGTCGGTGATGCGACGCGCAGGATGGAATGACAAGGCACTAGACAATGGTAAGGGTACCGCGGTCACATTAAAAAACCGCTAAACCGGGTCGGAGGGCATATCCGGTTCGTCACTATATAAGCCAAAAACCTACATTTCACCACCGACACCGCACGTGGCGATTGCAAACCTGTTCGTCCTTTCTCTAGTGCTTCAAAGTCGCCGTCGGCAGCGGTGACGGTCCTGTGTCACCGTCGCTTTAGAATCGTTGCGGGTCTTCGGGTGATTCTGGAGAGATTCGCAGTGCGGCAGGCTATGACCTTTTGTGGTTGACGGCGACATTAGAATTAGGTTCCTTTTCCTTTTTCTGGGCTTGCTAAACTGGACATGGGCCTGGGTTCAGTCTCGTAGGCTCATTATCAAATCTGTTGAGTTATGTAGAGCTTTGAGATTTTCTTTTGGGTTAAAAAGTTGTACTAGATTTTTTATGAGCTTTTCTTTTATATATATATATATATATAATATAAACCTATTTCAAAAAAAAAACACCCAAATTCTTGTCCAATCACACTTTGAAAAGTTGGGTATTCAGATGGTGAAGCGCCTAAAAATATCGAGGGGGTGTTGATGTATATAACGTTTGAAGCTTAAATCTTAAAGAGTGTAATCGTATATGTAATTTGAGATGATTGTATCAAACTGATAAATCATTTTTTTTTACTTTTAACAAGAAATTTATTTTCATTCTAGAAGTCAATGTTATTGGATTCAAAATGTATCATCAAATCCATTATTATTGTAGAAAATTTTAAATTGTGGATTTATAGTGATTTCATATTATTTAAAGGATTTTTAATTAAAAATAAAAAAAATTTAAATTACATAGTTTTAGATTGCAGAGAATTTTAAAACAAAATTGCTCTAGCCTTATATTAGACAGGTTTATGGCTTTGTTTTTTTTTGTTTTTTATTTCAGTTTACGGCTTTGTGTTAATTTATTCAGAAATTTAATTTTAAAAATCTTGTATTTTCATATATTCATCATGATAATCATTGTAATTAACTAAATAGATTATGACAAATATAGTGCACATGTACTGAATAGGTTAAAAGTTTTGATATAGATATAAAAATTATAATTGATTGCTACAAAACTTAGGAACTATTATTCCAATAACTTTATAAACTAAATATATATGATTTTTGTTTTAAAATATAATAATTTTTTATTTGTAGACATATTGAAAGTAAACTGTCTAAAAATAAAATGACATAAAGCTAATCAACCAATGGACATAATTTTTTTTAATTAAAAGAACTAAGAAACATATTCTTGGTGCACCAAAAAAAAAAGAAAGAACATATTCTCGCTTGGAAAAGTAGATGGGATTTATTTGGATTCTGATTAAGAAAGGTGCAGCCAAAAAATAGTGGAAACCAGAATAATACAAATTTCAAATTCTCTATCTTTTTCTTGTTCAAACTTATTTATAAATTCCCTTTTAGTTTTAATTTTCATAGAATTACTAAATATTCAAATATTTGTTGGTAGAAGCTAGAGATTTTACTTTAGATTGTATAATTCTGCATGGATGGATTGTATACCACTTAGATTAGTTTGGATTAGAGTAGTGAGAAAGTTACAAACAAAAATAGTTTGAATTATTTTCTTTTATATACAAACCAATATTAAGTTTATATATATACCAATGTTAACATATTATATATATATATATATATATATATATATATTTTGTTAAAGGGCTTTCTATTAAAAAAAAAACTTATTATAGTCACAAATTTAGTCCAAGATACAACACTCAGCCCAAGCCTAAATAAACCTAACATCAAATCCTAAATCCCAAATCTGGGCTCGGCTTCTAAAATTTTTTTAACAGGCTTGAGCCCAATGAAAAAACCCTAAAGCCAAATATTGAAATTTAGAGAACCTAAAAATCAATTGCGGAAGCCACCAGAACAGGACCACCGGTGGCCCGACGGTGACCCCGAAAAGACGGTGACACAGGACCATCACCCCTCCCCCCCCCCCCCCCAAAAAAAAAAAAAAACAANAGGAAAAAGAGCAGGTCTTCTTGTTGCCTCAGCCGACTCCGGGAAAAAGAGGTAGGTTTCCGGTGGTCAAAAGACGAATCTGACTGTCACCATAAGAGAAGAGGCGAAAACTAACCGATGGTCGATGTCCTCACTAAGTCGGCGCCAGATCTAACCTTTCTCGACCGACTTCACCCGAATCCCGACCACCTTGAGGTCTCTTCACCCGTTGCCTGCTGTCCTTCGTGTTGAGCTTCTACATGCAAAACCGGCCGTGAGCTGCTTCACCGCCCAACTGCTTCTCGCCGATTTGTCATCTTAAGTGAAAATGGAAGAGAGGAGATGAGGAGAAGTTTAGACAGGAAGGGAGAAGGAGATGATGGACGAGTCCGCCGGCGCTCGACTCACCGGCGGACCTGGAGATCGCGATGCGAAACGGTGTGGCTCGGATGGCAGCGGCGAACTCTATAAGATTCCTCTCTGTTTTAGATTTGCCGAGAGAAACTAGAGAAAAAAAATCTAGTATATATATATATATATTCGATCAAAGAACAAAAAATATATCTTTTATTACGTATATTTTGGCACTTTAATTTCTTACATACAGTGGATTAGTTCAATATTTTTAATTCTATAAATATAGATATTCTTGTATTCGTTATGCGAATAATCAAATTCATAATCGAATCGTTGAAAATACAACAAAATTGATAAACACTAAATCACTTGTTCGATTTTTCTGTTATTTTGTCACACTGTCACTAATATGTTATGTGTACTTTAAATGTAGAAAATTTTACTTGGGTATTTAATTCATTTGTTGCACATTTTCGTCACTCAAAATAATAATTGAAGGTTTACAAATTTACACAATCAATAAAGAAAAGATTCATTTAGATTTCTCTGATATCTAATATAGTACGAAACACACTTGATAGTTGTTTACAAAAACACACAATAAATTCCAACTCGAACTCTTTAAAATATGGAAACAGTTTGATTCAGATTCTGTTTTTGTGGCTATCAAAAGTAAACTTTAAAAAGAAAAAATAAAAGGAAAATAAAGTATAAAAACAGAATAAACCTTTTTTGCACTATTTATATCAAACAAAATCCAATTTATAGCCGATACTTATAATACGTGATAACACAACTAACTAAAATTAACGAGAATCAAACTTTGGTGAAAATTATATAATTATGAACATATTCACCAAAAAAAATATATATATAATTTGGTTGAGTTCTAAACCTAGATTAGTCACTATAGAATTGAATATGTAGGTTTTGTAGCTATAGGTTTTATTGTTGTATCTTTAGTTTTGTTAACTGTAGAAAAAAATTACAACATAAAATCATAAAATATTTTTGTGAGGAAAAAATAGAATGCCGCAAAAATAAGTTTATGTTTTAAAAGTATCATATATTTTCAATTATTTTTAAAATATTTTTCTTCCAAGAATACGACTAACATAAAATTGAATTTTAAAACTTTAGAATTAAAAAATTTTTTGTTTCTCGGTCCTTGAATTTTGAAGGCCATAATCTAAACAAAAAAATATGCCGGTTTTGTATAATTTTTCAAAATGGTCGTTTCTTAACTAAACATCTAAACTAAAAAGGGATCACAAGCTAATGTTTACACTATTTAGTCTCATAACGGACATTCAGAATGAGTTTATTTTGGATTCACTAGTTAGAGTTTATATATAGTTTTGAAGGTGTTAAAATTTTGTTTACAGAGTTTAAATTTTATATTTAAATTCCTTAATTGTATTATAAACTTATGGTACTTTTATAACAAACATTTTTTAATATTTTAAAAACAATTGAAAGTATGTGATATTTTTGAAACACAATTTTTTAAAAAAATCAGTTAAAATGTGAAAACGTTGCGAGAACAAAATATTTTTTTCTCGACCACCATTTCTTACCAATAAAATTAGTCGAAATTTTTTCTACTAATTTCCAACAAAATTTTAATAAAATTACAAGTTGTAAAAAATTAGTCAAAAAATTCTGCCTATTTAATTTTATTAATAATTAGTAAAAAAAATTAATCAATTTTTGATTAATTTCCAACTAAATAAACAAATGAAGGGCTTAAAAATATCTATTTCCCAACCAATACACTTAATCACTATACAAAAACCACTTCTCCCAAAAAAAAAAGAATAAGTTCTTTAAAACCCACTTTTCATAGGGTATATATATCTAGGATAGTTTATTTGTAAATTTGTAAACCAAGATAACACATTTACAAAGAACAACTAAATTTCATAGATTTTTCACCAAAAATTTTTGTTTCTTAAGACATACGAAAAAAAGATGCCAAACAATCAGACAAGAACAATGCCCTTTACAGTGCCAATTCAATCGGCAGAGGAAACTGCTGTGAAGCATTCACATAACTCAGAAGCTGTTCTCAAAAATTCTGATCTTTCAACTTTTTCTTCTGAAGATGTCATCAACAGCAACAGTCTGGTTAGTAACATTTCTTTTAATTATTGACAAATTGATGAGAAGTGTTTAGAAAATATTATAAAAAACTCTCATAAGAAATAAGTTACAATATGCAATGGTATTTATAGATAAATAAATAAATCTAATTTCCTAATTAAGATAGAACTTAATCTAAACAATATATTTAGAGATAATGGTAAATTTCCTAATCTAAGATATTATGATATCTTCGTGATTTTATTGATCTTCTGGAATCTTCAGATTCTGATTTGGTCGATCTCTACGATCTCCCAATAATTATTATTATATAGTGAATTTATATATGAATATTACTCTATTGTTATGGTGATATGCAAGAGTGGTCCTCGGCTAAAATTCGTAAAGCAAGAGCTTTAGGTTTAAAAATTTATATAAATATTAGGGCACCAAATTTATCGGAAACATTTTGGTATCGTGGTTGAGTACATCGAATTTAGGGCATCACAACTTTAACTATGTTTTATGTGTTATTTAAATTCGGACCGGCATTGATGATATGTATATAATTAAAATATTGAACAGATCAAAAATTGGGTGGACGAGAAAAACAACAAATGTGTAATGATATTTCCAAGGAAACTTTCAATCACTTGGGCTGAAGATCCCAAATATTGGACTTGGGTTCCCAACAAAGACTCACCTAAGTAAGATACCTTCAATTTATTATTCCCCATTATAAATAAATATTATAGATATTTTTTTAGAACTTTTGATTTTGTTTAATTGTATTAGCTTATAAATTAAATTATCTAACATAAAGGAAAATTATGAATAAGAGTTTCCTTATAAAACTCGAAACATTAAGAGTCTATACATGTTAAACATAAGTTAAATGAAACTTTATGTACTTATTTACCAAGGAGAGTTTTTGAAAATGATATATTTCATTTTTCAAAAATATTACGATTAAAGCCTAAAATTTTTATTAAAAAATTATGATTAAAGCCTAATATTTAAAATAAAAAGTCCAAAAATTATATCTTTAGCAAGGGTTCCTAGTTCGAACAAGCTTTTTTTTTTTTTGGGTAAATAGTTCGAACAAGCTTATAAAGAGAAATTAAATGATTTAAGACATTTTCTAAATATAAGATTTTTTGTAATTCTTTTGGTAACCTAAGGTTTGTTACTGGTGTTTTCTTCAAATTATGTGATATTTTTTTTACTAAAAATTTTTTCACGGTATTTTAGAATATTTTGAAGTTAAAAAAGGCCATTCTTAAAAAAATTTATGGTTAACAAAATTAGCACACAAATTTTTTATTATTTTATATAGTAAATTTTTTTAACATAATAAAATGCCAAAAAACATTTTGCCCAAGGATCCATAAAATAATTGAATCGGTCCGGTCTGTCTAATGCTAACCGTACTTATTTCTTGTTATGGTTTCTAATAGTGAACCACTATCAGTGGAATTGAAAAATGTGTGTTGGCTCGATATTACTGGAAAATTCGACACGAAGAACCTCACTTTAGGGATCACCTACGAGGTTGTCTTTAAAGTGATGTTAAAAGATCCAGCATATGGTTGGGACATGCCAGTGAACATAAAGCTGATCTTGCCTAATGGTAAGCAACAGGAACAAAAAGTGAGTTTGAAAGAGAAACCGAGGTACAAATGGTTCGATATTAAACTCGGAGAGTTTATGTCAGAATCGGGAGAGATCACTTTTTCAATGTATGAACATGAGGCTGGAATTTGGAAGAAAGGTCTCTTTCTCAAAGGTGTTGAAGTTCGTCCCAAGTATAATAATTAAAATGGCATATTTATAATTAAGAAAAAAACATTTGAATATCAATATGCACCAAAATGGACCTTTTCTATATATATTTCACATCATGTTCCATATAGATATGGACTATGTGTGTGTGTGTATAATAAGGTTGATCTATCGTATTACTAGTTTAAATAACTACTTTGATGTTGGTGTGTAAGTACTTGAATAAAATCAAAAACTTGTGTGTTGATGTTGTATATGTATTTAAGTTTTCCAATGTTATGATATGAGTGTTATGTAATTTATGTATATCCCATCAATAAATTTTTACTATGAGACCAAGACCGTATCTGAAAAATCTAAGACCTAATACAGAATAAAAATATGAGCCCCTAACAAAATAAAACGAGAATAAACATTTTCTTAAGACAAATGAATTAAAAAAAATACATATCCTCAAAACTAATAACGATCTATTGTTTTTTTAAAATGAGTTCTTTTTGCATATTTTTCCTGCAAATTCATCCATGAGGCTTTTATAATCAGTGTGTTTAACTATGTCTTTTTAAGTTGATAACATAGGTAATCCATTTAACTTTTCTTGTGACATTGTTGACCGTACGTAAGACTTTATCAACTTTAATTTTGAAAGCTTCTTTCGGCCGAGGCAACTGAAACCGAGATCGTGAACATTATTATGTAGGCAACTCATGTATTTAGATAACAATCCTTATATCTTTTTTTAAAAATCCATCACTTCAACATTTTTTTGAAAATTTGTGAAAGAGTTTCTTTAAGGACCTCAATTTCAAGGAATAGATCATTCACATCAATATATGAATATGTTCCATGAAATCCATTTGTTTTGGTAACTTGTAACAACAGACAAAGGAAAATATCATAATCATTCATCCAAAAAACCGATTTAGTTAAAAAAGTTGGTGTCTTTAAACCTTTTTTCAAAATTACATAGATAAGCTATGAAATTTTAGCAAAGTGGTTAATAACTTATTCACTTATAAGTAATTGTGATTGAGATTTAAGAAAGAAGTAAGTAACGTCAAATTTAAAATAAATTAAAGGAAAAAAAATTTAAAAACTTTTGTTTTGGTGAAGACGCTAAAGAATAGAAAAAAATAAACTTATGCAAAAAACCTAATTAACTTCTCTTTTTTCTTTTGTTTTTTCTAATTAATAGTTTTTCTCTCAATAAAAAGTTTAATAATTAGTATTAAGAAATCTAAAACCCATAATTTTTTTAAAAAAATATGAGGCCCAATACCTATGTGTTATAGGTATGTGTTCAGGTACGGCATGTATGAGACCATAATTTTTGTGTAATGTTATCATACTAAAATATATATAGGTCATGTTCGTTTGCCAGTCGCTAGCAACAGCGATTAGCTGCAACTGTTATCAGTCGCTGGTTATGTTTGTTTGTCAGTCGCTAGCGACAGCCGACAGCGATTAGCAGCCGCTGAATCTATTTTGAAATGTTAGAAAATTTTGCGGCTAAAATTTTTAATCGCTGGACCAGCAACTGACAAACGAATACAATTTTAATCGATGCCGCTAGCGACTGACAAACGAATAGAGTCATATATATATATATATATATATATATATATAGATATATCATATTAAAACACACACATAAAATATCAAATTTTAGAATTATTTATATTCAAATGCACTTTAACACAAACTTATAGACAACCAAGTGAATGCACTTTAGTTTGCTGAGAAACCTATTTTACTCCTCGTTCTGTTTTTTTCCTTTATATATCTCTCTCATCCTCTCATTCAATCTTCTGTTTTCTTAAATTAAAAATTTTTAAACAATTATTATCTTTTATTTTTGTTTATTTCATATTTTTAATTTTATGAACAATATGATTTTTTAAAATACAATTTTAATTAGTATTTTATTTTTATATTTTTATATCCGTTTTGCTATAGTTTTTATTCAATTAGATTAACTTTTAAAGATTAGTTCTTTTTGTCACTTTAATCTATGTGTCACAACGAACCGGATTAGTAGCTCAAATGCTATGAAAGAGAGAATTTTCACTTATATAACAAGTGATCATATTCGAACATAATTTATAATCGTAATAATTCTTGTCGCGAATAAGTGTGTCAATTAATTTTGGGAGAATTTAAAGAGAATCTTGAGTTTGGGAGATTTTGCTAAAAAAATCGATTAGTCTGTATAATACACCGATGAGATAATAAATTTGAAGAGGAGGAAAAATAATATAGGTTGATACTTTACCATTAAAAACCATAGGCAACTATACTATAGTAATGAAAGCATCTTGTTTGACAAAATAAAATTATTTACGAATGTGTCCATCGTCAATTATTATTCTTTCAATTTTATCTTGTTCACACTATTTGTGTCCACACATTCTTGTCTCCGTGCGTTTTAAATTTTGAATAGATATAATAGTATTAATAATTATGAATAGATATAATAGTATTAAAAATTTTGAATAATAGACAAAGTGTCGTAGCAAAAGTAGCTCTATATAAGCATGTAACCAACTAATTAAGTATGGAATGAATTTGGTGGAAAAAATAAAGAGAGACAAAGTGTCGTAGTTATATAAAGTTGTTTTTAAAAAAAAAAAATTTAGAAAGTTCACTTCAATATAAATGACTAAAATTTTATACGAATGATAGCATAATAAAAAGTGGTTTTTATGATTTTGGTGTCTGCAATTTCGAAGGACTCCGACTAGATCCAAAAGGTATCCAGAAGGGCCGCCGAAAATTCACCACATATTAATTGACGGTGGTCGGGGTTCGAATCCAGGTAGCAGAACTCACAGGTATAAGCATTTTACCACCAGAGCTAAAAGCCCCGATTAAGTGGTACTTATTTTACTTTTTAAAAATTGTTATATATGTGTTAATATCTAGATAATCTCTCAAGTGGCACTTCTTACAGGTAAATTAATTCTGGAATATGAACGTGCAGTATAGATGCGTAGATGAAGTCACATTTCTTAAGAACTATTCAAAATGCCATTTCTGTGGAGAAAATGGAAGAATAAAGCTAATTTATCAAATAAAAAGGAATAAATACTCAGGACCATATTTTAACAAGACATAAAATAAATTGGAATATATACCAACCAAAATATGGTTTGCAGTGATATTTTAACATATAATTTTGTGGTAAATGCAAAATAAAATAAATTAAATTATACTCTTATGATTGGAAAACTATAGTTTTCATGACAAACTAAGAAATATTGGTTAGTAAAATTACATATGGCTAATACACACAACAAGTGTCCACATCTAAATCCTTCTCCATCAGACCACTTATATTTTTCACATTAGACAAATTGGTTATGAGTTAGATTTTGGTGATTCAAATGAAAAAAAAAAAAATATATATATATATATATATATATATATATATGCTTTTAATTTCAATTTATTTGATGCTTCAGACAAAAAAAAATTCAAATTAAGAAATGGTTTCACTTTTCAGTATAAATTTATTGTATTTTATGTTTAATGATGATTTATATTTTGCAAACTAATTTATTATTGGTTAATTTATTTTGGAATATGATTTTTATTTCAAGAATTAAAACTGAACTATTTTTTTTTATTTCTGTGTAAGAACCTCATATATATAGCAGACCAAAGATATATGATAAGTATCCTCGAGTTTACGTTCGTAAGAAGAAAGGAGTTGAAAACAAGTTAAAGAAGGAAGTTGACGTGGACACTGAAAAGAAGAACCTCTCTTGAAGACAGAGGCTTTGCTTTAAGGGTTTCTTTTAAGTTGCATATAAATAACAGCTCTTGGAGCCATTTGGTTTTTTATGCTTTTCTTGTTGTCTCTAGACTTAAACGTTATGAGTTTGAGGGGCCTTAGATTGTTATGAGATCTTTGGATGTTTGGTGAGTGTAATCATTTGTGGCTATTGAAGGGCTTCGAAATGATTAGCTCAATGTCTATTTTGGTTGAAGGTTGAATGAGAAAGTTTGAGTCTTTATCTTCTTCAAAGTTTCCATTTTTATTCTGTTTTCTTTAAAGTTACAATCTTTCTGCAAGTTCTTATCTTTCTTACATTTGGTTTTATCAATACTCTATCACTGGTGCGGTGAAACTGCTCGGACCTAACGCAATGACTAGTACTACGCCGGATCCAACAGTTCACTCGGGCATAGAGTTTGGAAGCCCTGGTGAATCTCTTAAAGAACAGGTTGAGTTCTTATATGGTGCTTTTAACAGAGTTTCAGTAGCCCAAGCCAAAACAGACCGTCAAATCCAAGCTATGGACAAAAAGCTTGAAACTTTATCATCTTTGGAGTCAATGATGAACCGTATGGAGGAGAAGCTCTTTCGTGATGGGTCAAAAGGTAAACAACACGCACATGGCTCTGTTATAATGGATGATAACCCATTTTCTGGTTTTGAAAACCCAGACTCACCACATCGACACATTCCACGTCATGAGCATCTGAATCTTACCAACCGGGAAACATTGCTGAACAAAATCGATATGCCGTCTTTCAACAGCGAGAATACGTACGAATGGCTTGTGCTAGTTGAACATTTCTTCCGAATGGGTAGATACGCCGATGACGAACGATTAGAACTGGTCGCTTTGAGTCTCATAGGTCGGGTAATGAAGTGGTTTAGCTGGGAATTATGTGAAGGCTCTTTTGATAGTTGAGAAGATTTCAAGAAACGCCTTTTGTTGCGTTTTGGTGAATCCCTGGAAGACGAACCTGGGAAGAAACTCTTTTACAGTTAGGGACAGTAGTTGATTATATCAGTGATTTTGAGGACCTTTCTGCTCAAGTACAAGGTTTAAGTGAGCAAAACAAAATCGATATCTTCTTTAATGGATTGAAACAAGAGATGAAAGAAGTCATACGCATGAAGGAGCCTACCGGACTGTGAAATCACATTGCTGCTATGTTGAAGATGGAGTCTAGTTACTTCTGTATATCGATGCGTGATACTTTGGGTGAAAATCGCACATACAGATCCCCTCCCCTTCCGGAAATTAAGCAGGCTCCATCTTACTCACACCCTCGTATTACTTACACCAATGAGGCAAAACCCAACAACAGTGTCTCGGGTGGTATTTCTAAAGCATCAACCTCGACTCCGACACCGCGAGCTAATCCCAGACCTCGCCAGCAATTTACAGATACGAAATTGGACATAATGCGCAAGAAGAGCCTCCGTTTTAAATGCAAAGCTAAATGGTCAAGATCTCATGATTGTCCTCTTAAAAACTTGCAGGTTTTCACAGTGGTACATGGCTATGAGTTAGAGGTCTTAGACTTTAACATGATTGAATGCGAAACTGATGAGCACGAAGAGACTCCTGACCTTATGGCTCTATCTTTATCATCACTCTTGGGTGTCCAATCACTTAAGACAACCAAGCTTTTCACATTCATTGGCAACTTGCGGGCAGTGGTTATGTTAGACAGCGGGGCATCCCACAATTTCATCGACCCCTCACTTGTCTCTGCCACTAAACTTCAAGTCCATCATAAAAATAATTTGGATATTCTACTGGGCAATGGAATGTCTGTTAAAGGACTTGGTATTTGCCATGATGTGTCATTCCATCTATCATAAGTGGAATTTTGTTCTGATTTTATTTGCTTGGAATTGGGGACTGTAGATATGATACTTGGCATTCAATGGCTTGAGACCCTCGGTAAATGCATTGTTGATTGGAAAAATCAGGAACTTTCTTTTATCTACAAGGGCTCTCCAATCACTCTTTATGGTGATCCAACGTTGCACACAAGAAGACAGAAATGCCAAGCAACAACACTCATTTCCACCACATGGGGACTGTTAACAGACTCCCAATATGTTGCAGATTCTCCACCACTTATTCCAACTGAGGTCCTTGCTGTACTGGACACCTTTGAGTCGGTTTTTGCTCTGCCTACCCACCTTCCTCCTTTCCATGGCCTCGACCATAAAATCTGTTTGCAACCAGGGGTCACAGCGATATGGGTGCGGCCTTACCGTTATCCTCATGCCATGAAAGAGGTTATGAATACAATGGTTACTGAGATGCTAGCTTCGGGCATCATTCACCATAGCTCCAGTCCTTATTCCAGCCCCGTTTTACTTGTGAAGAAAAAGGACCAGACTTGGCGCTTTTGTGTCGACTATAGGCACTAAATCGGGCCACTATCCTGGATCAGTACCCGATTCCGATGATTGATCAATTATTGGACGAGCTTCATGGTGCAACTGTTTTTTCAAAGCTCGATTTACGCTCCGACTACCACCAGATTCGAATGCGGGAATGTGATGTTGAGAAAACCACATTCCGGACAATGGAAGGGCACTATGAATTCTTGGTTATGCCGTTTGGCCTTACCAATGCTCCGGAAACTTTTCAAGCTTTGATGAATAAGATTTTCAAGCCGTTCCTCCGCCGCTTTGTTTTGGTTTTCTTTGATGATGTGCTCATTTACAGTCCGACATTGACGGCACATTTGGAACATTTAGCCATTGTTCTACGCGTTTTTAAAGAGCAGCAGTTGTTTGCTAATAAGCAGAAATGCGTTTTTGCCTTAGAGAGAGTGGAATATCTCGGCCATGTAATCTCTGCCTCGGGAGTAGCTACAGATAATCTAAAAACCGAAGCAATGAGACAATGGCCAACTCCTACAACGCTCAAACAGTTACGTGGTTTCCTCGGTCTCACAGGTTACTACCGCCGTTTTGTCCAAGGCTACGGCATGATTGCCAAACCACTTACTGATCTTCTGAAGAACGACCAATTCGGGTGGTCTACCACAGCACAATCTGCCTTTGATGCATTGAAACAGGCGATGTGCACAGCTCCAGTTTTGGCGTTGCCAGATTTTTCTCAACCCTTTATTGTTGAAATTGATGCTTCGGGTTTTGGATTGGGGGTTGTTCTTATGCAGAATAAGCAGTATATTGCTTTCCTTAGCCATAGCTTAACCGCAAGAGAGCAGTTGAAACCGGAATATGAACGAGAGCTTATGGCCATAGTGATGGCGGTGCACAAGTGGAAACATTATTTACTTGGCAAACGCTTCGTCGTTCATACTGATCAGCGCAGCCTAAAGTTTTTACTGGAACAGAAGGATGTCAATCTTAAATACCAGAAATGGCTCACTCGATTATTGGGTTACGATTTCGACATATTGTACAAGCCGGGAGTCGAGAACAAGGCAGCGGACGGGCTGTTCCGAATGTTTCCCTCTCCTTTGGAATGTGCTTCTGCAGTTTGCTTGTCTCTGACTGTTCCATCAGCCCTGCAGTTGGAGGATTTATACAGAGAAAATGTCGCTGATGCCACTATTCAGTCGATTATTGCTCAGGTGAAATCCGTCTCTTGGGGTAACGATGCTTATCAAGTATTGCAGGATAAGTTGTGGTTTCGCTGAAGGTTGGTTATACCGAAGACTTCAGCGTTTATCCCGTTAATATTTGCTGAATCTCATGATAGCAAAATGGGCGGGCACTCCGGAATTCTCAAAACGGTAAAACGCATTCAATTGTCTTTCCATTGGGAAGGACTCTACCAAACTATCCGCCGTTATATTGCTGCTTGTGGTGTTTGTCAGGCCCACAAATACTCTACTTTGTCTCCGGCGGGTTTACTCCAACCACTGCCGATTCCTACAGCAATTTGGGAAGATATTTCTTTGGATTTCATCGAAGGATTACCGCGTTCTTCGGGTTTTAATGTGATCCTTGTTGTGGTTGACCGGCTCAGCAAGTTTGGCCACTTTGTAGGCCTCAAACATCCTTTCTCCGCCGCGGATGTGGCAGCTAAATTCTTAACAGAGACTGTCAAGCTACATGGTTTCCCGAAATCCATTGTCTCGGATAGGGATCGCATATTCTTGAGCAGTTTTTGGACAGATTTATTTAAATTAGCTGGCACCAAACTCAAGTTTAGCACGGCGTTTCACCCACAAACCAACGGACATACGGAGGTCCTCAATCGTTCTCTCGAAACTTACCTCCGTTGTTTCGCATCTGGTCATCCGCGCACATGGTTTCAGTATTTGGCCTAGGCAGAGTTGTGGTATAATACTTCATATCACTCTTCGCTGCAGACTACACCTTTCCGGATGGTTTATGGTCGTGATCCTCCGGCTTTATTGTCTTTCGAAGAAGGTTCAACTGATAACTTTGATTTGGCTCATCGTTTGAGGGAAAGAGATACAATGCTGGAACATATTAAACTCAATTTGCAGAGGACACAGTCTATAATAAAAGTGCAGGCTGATAAACACCGAAGGGACGTTGAATTTCAGGTTGGCGATTCGGTCTACCTCAAACTTCAACCGTACCGCCAGCAATCGGTCTGTGGAAACCCGTATTTTGACAAGAATTTTTTTTCGTTTTTGTATTTATATTTCGG